>JARVGV010055069.1:0-13287 GCA_031762435.1 Hypsolebias longignatus | reverse complement strand
TTTCCCTTTCTTTAATCCAGTCTTCTGTGATGGACTTGTAACCTACATAGATATGGGCACCAGTGACCCCCTGCAACCCAAAAAAGAAGAAGCAAGTAACGATAATTGATGGATGGATGGATAGAATCCAGTCTTTTATTTTGTCTTTGTAAAAATATCAATAAATGTTAATCATTGGATGTTTTAGTCTCATAATTTCATGCCTACTGGCCAGAAAAGCCCCCTCTAACAAACTTAAAGTGGCCCGCCATAGCGGGCTTTGTGGCTCTGGACATGTTTAGTGAATGAATGGGCAGAAGTGGCTCTTTTGATTTTAAAGGTTGCAGACCCCTGTTCTAGTGTCTTTTCTGTTTTATATTTGACTGAACCTTTTATTGCAAGTCTTCTAAGATCTGTTTCTTTTGGGACAATAGGAAATCTAATACACAGGAAAAGTGTTCCACTTTGACCAGAAACAAACACCAGCTACTAAAGTGGTGTTCTAAGTTATCAATCAGTATCTCACCTGCAGGACATAACTTAGGCTATGTTCACACTTTGCTCAGATCTGATTTTGTTTCATGGTCGTTCACGTTATCATTAAGATGTGAACTCCACCAGACTCATTGTGAACCGTTTACAGATGTGAGGTGACCCGCTTGCGCAGAAGAAAATGTAACGTCACGCAGCAAGCTAAGTTTAAGGAAGTAAATATGGATGCTACATGTTAGCATGTGTGATTCTGACGTTGTGTGATCAGAACTGATTAAATTATTATCTGACAGAGTTTCTTGGTCCTGTGGTCACATTTAATCTTGGCTCCTTACAGCTCCTCTAGCGCAGCATTGTATTTTTGAAGCAACATACTGAAGGTAGAAACAAACTCAAGAATCGATCCCGTCACATATTCATCACTAACGTTAGCATCATGTGTTTTATATGTAATCGTGTAATTTCCCATATCTCAGTCATCCAGGACATGGGAAATGAAAAGAACAAACTTGAAGTAACTGGAATTCTTTTCTGAATATGAAAATTTAAACTGCACAAGGTTGCTATCATCATTATTATTATTAATACTCTGATCAATCTGCTCACCCCCATCTCACTGACATAAGTCAGATTAAATCCAACGTGACCATTCAGACTGCAGTCACTTTGAAAAACAGATTTATATCTGATTCAGTACTACATATGACAAAGACCTGGGTCACATGAGGCTTAAAGTCAGATTATAGCTGCATTTACCTGCAGTGTGAACATAGCCTTAGTTTAGAAGAATAAGGTGGTATATAAATAAAACAGTTGTTTGATTGAACCACTAACACTTTACTTTTGCATTAGATACTTTCTCTGCCATTACTGGTAATGGATCATAAACCAACAGTCTTCAGTGTAAATAATGATTTAGTGTAGCACTGTAAAGGTTTCTCAGACTTGGTTTACATGAACCATTATAAAACTTTAGGTATTGAAGTTGTTTTTGAATGGCAGTAATCAGCTTTTTCTTCTGACTGACATAGCTCACATTGCTGTCTGCTGAAAGTAATTTACAGACTCTCTACAGAACCCTATTAAAAAAAAAAAAACATACAAACTGTCCTTTGAAGATAATTACAATAATCTCTAATAACACTCAAACTTAGACACTGTGAAACCCAGGACTTGTGAATCCAGTAAGTGATGAACTAATGTAATGGGGGTGGGGGGGTCTGGTGTTCCTCCCCCAGAAAACTTTGAATAAAGTAAATGCCATTTCCTGCATTCTGGTGTATTTTAATGAGTTGTAAACATCTATGATATGACTTTATTCAATAACCCTTTCAGAGTTATTGGCACAACAAGAAGTAGCCTGACCAACAGCTCTCCTTGTTTGAACAGAGCACACTACTCTTCTCTCATGCATCCTAACACCCACCACCACCATCAACCCGGTTGACACTTGCAGACAACTGTATTGCGGTGCACAATAGACACTTCTGTCATGCATCCTACCTTTTACAAATTGAGGTCACCGATTGGTCATTTGCTGACAAGCCTACTTGATTGATTGACAGGTGGTGTCGAGGATTTGACTCGTGCAAAAAAAAATAAAAATCATAGATTTTACTGATCCATTTGTGTCATCATTTATTCCATACTTATTCCAAATTTATTCAATATTTTGGTGATGGTAAGGTTTCAGAACTAAGCTACCTTACAAAATCATAATGATGGTTTCTTTATTTGTCGGGGTGCTGAGTTAAAATTTAGGGGTGCTTGAGCACCCCCCCAAAAAAGACTCACTATAATGGTCTCATTTGCAAATAAAAGCAAATGTAATTTTTTGAATCATCTAATTGCTTTTGTGTGTGCTGGCATGAGCTCTGTCTACATATCTAATACAGTACTCTGATACAGTCATTCAAGATTTGGTTAATCAGAGACAAGAGTTTGGATCAAAACTTAGTGCCTCACTATGTTTAAGATCTCAAAATGTTGGGTCAGCTTGTAGTAAAAACACAAACATCTTCTTTAAATGGATATCTGACTAAATGTATTGTCCAACCTGTAATATGAAACAGAGTCAGAAATGGTAAAATAAAATGGGAATATGAAAAGTTTATTGTGAAATGGCAGATGACACAGCAGGTTAAGACTCAGGGATGGGTCGGGTGAAGGATGGATTTCTTTAGATGACCAGTCCTTGGGCCAAAACAGTCACCTGGATGGCAGCCAGCCAGATAAGTGAGGGGGGAGTGGTTATCATTTTCCCCTCCCCCTCCATCACTGTTCCTCTGTAATTACTACCCCACCCCACCAATGAGATCAGGGTACTTGGATAATAGGGCGGAAAGAAGCACCTCGTGGGAAATAGTTACTGCTTTCCAAGTAGCAGGAAGAGGAAAAGAGAAGGGACAAAAATCAAATAAAAGCACCATTTAGACAAAAATAAAAGTTGGACAAAAAAAATGAAATGACATCTCTTAGTCCATTGTCCCCCCTGCTTCCACAGATGATTCAGGAAACAGCGAGTGGATGTCGCGACACCATGGGGTCTGCTCTATTTGATGCTCACCAGCTGCAGCGGCGGGGTCCTTACACAGACATGATGTGCTTGACGAAGGCTGCAGATGAAGACCAGGGCGGCAAAAAGAAAGGAAAAGCAGAAAAATAAGTAATGAAGCTAAGAATTTAAATAAAAATGTCCAAATGATTGTATTGGACTATACTGTACTTCAAAACGTTTAATTCACTAACCAAAAAGTGATGTCATGTTGGATATGTGGCATGAGCTAAAGTTGAAATTGATACTCTAAACCTTTTTTTAATTACTGTATTATTATTGTTTAGTTGAAAGTAATGAGATATATCACATTTTTACCTTTTTGGTAGTCTTTCAGAAAATAGATAAATAAAATAAATAAATAGCAGCAGCTCATTGATATTTAACATAACATCAATGCTACATGTTGCTAGTATAAAATAATAGGTGGTGTCATCAAAAATGTAACAAAAAACAGTTTTGATCTTATTCCTAATTTGAATCTTCTTCTTTTTGTATCATTTTAACAGTAATAGTTGCAGCACTATATTGGTTATGATGTACTTATGGCTCACCCTCGTAGTTGATGCAGCCGTTCTCATCCTCTTGTCCGGCCATGAGAGCGTCAATCTCAGCCTCATTCATTTTCTCTCCTGCAGGAGGAGACAGAAGACGTCTGGTGGTAAAAACCACACAAAGCAACACAAGCACAAACATTTTATACGCAGCATTACAGAACTTACCCAGTGTTGACAGGACGATACGCAGCTCAGCGCCCATCACTGTGCCGTTGCCCTCCTTGTCAAAGACACGCAGACCCTCAACGTAGTCCTCAAACCCTGCCTTGTTCGGGCTGTTGATGATGGTCTGGAGCATAGGGAGGAAGGCCTCAAACTCTACTCTCTTGTTGGCCATATCTGCATGAAAGAACACAAAAAAGTTTGTAAAAATAGAAGAAAAAAAAAAGGATTATGCCTAAATTGACCAGTTTATGCAAGCTATTTCTACAAGCGTTGCAGGTTTAAGAGATGAAAATGAGTTTTGGAGACAAAATGCTTTAGCTGATGGGTTCAGGGCTTTGTTCATAATTAAAAAAAAAAAAAAAATCATGTTCAGCCATTTTAAAATCAGTTAAAGTTATTGCCGTAGTCCTGCAAGGATCACATCTATAGTTTTTCAAGAGTACAACAATGCACATTTGAACACTTTACAGTTATTTAGAGCAACAACACACGAGAAAAAGCAATGCTGCACTGCCCTCTTCTAATAAAAAGCTTAATGTCTACTCCTTCCTCCCCCTTCAGTGAGTTGGTTTGAACCAACTCCCAAGTTGCACTCTGCAAAACTTCAATGACTACTTAAAACAGGCATGTGTGCCAGTAACCATAAATCAAATTTGAATGTTACTGAATGCTTCACTTACCATCGGGCGTGGGGTTTCCAAGCAGTTTGTTCACCTCTTTGTTGGTGGGGTTCTGTCCCAGAGCGCGCATAATGTCAGCGATTTGGTTGTAAGCCACCTTGTTGTCACCCACCCTGTCGAACAGGCCGAAGGCCTCCCTGTAGTCTATTGAATGGAGGGAGAAGAGAATGTGTTGACTTTATTCAACCAGTGCTTTCATTTTTATTGAGTTATTTACATTTGTGTGTCAGAGGTGTTTGTGGGGATGATCATTATGTTTTACTAAGTGGAGCTTTTGTCCTGATTTGTTATTGAATATTTTCAAACTACTAAACTGTGACAACTTTATTTTCTAAAACAGTAGCTTATTTTGCATTTAATTGCATTAACCACATCAGTTTTTGGAATTAACGACTGCAAGAGTGTATTTTTATTTTATTATTTTTTTATTTTTTTGCTTTTTGTTTAATTGAAATTCCTGAACAATATAGTTTTTTTTTTTCATGTACATGTATTTATTTGCTGAGTTTCTAAATTTGGGCATGATCTTGAATAAAAAATTTTAAAAAAAGTCAAAAAGCCCTAACAGACATACGTGGATTAAAAAACAAAAAAACACCATTGAAATGCATGTTTTGACTCAATTTTCTTCTTTTTAATTTAAAAAAAATACAGTACTGTACTTTGTAAAATGCAGCTAGCTGTTGGACACCTGCCACCAGGTGGAAGCAGCTACTCTCCTTACTGACAGGGAAAACACAGAAACCCAAGACATCCAAGAAGGTTTTGGTATTATTGGCTGAATGGACTGACTCCTACTGAGCCCCGTCACCACTTGCACTATTTCAGTCTCAGCTGTCTCCTTCTCTCACTGCAGAGCTATGGCTCTTTTTAAAATACCACCTTGGAATTGACCAACATAGCTGAGAACATGAGCTCTCCTTTTAAAGGCAAGGCCTTCTGGGGGCGAGCCGGGTAAAAGTAGGGAATGCTGACAGCAGTGTAACCAGCAGCCGTTCAGACAGAGGGTCAGGTCCCATGGTGGCCAATAGGAACCAGCAGCAAAGACTGCACTGTCATTTTATTGTTCATTTTTGCTCATTGCTCCATGCATATTTAATTTCACTGATCCAAAGATGTACTGAACTCATCAGTGACTCCAGATAGTTTTGTTGTTAAATAAGCTTTTAATTCTTCTTACGCTAGTTTGTTCTTTCTGTTCTGGTGACAGGTGATAGTTTAATAGATTTTGACCTGCTCCACAGGTAACAACTACATCTATATTCACTTATTTTCAAACAGTGAATAAAGGATTTAAGCAAGTCACTGTGATTCACTTTTAATAAAACCACAATAATATTTTATTTCCCCATAGTGACAATTTTCCCCTTTGACTTCTCTCAAATTTCTCAAGGCATTTCATATTGTGGAGGAATGCCAAAACACATAAATGACTGAGGTGGCCACCTGTCTGGAACACTTTACCACCAGTCGCTCAGTGGTTTGTGCATTTTAAAATATTATATTTCACAAGACTTTGAGGTTGTTAAACTTTTGAAATAAAGATTTAAGGCTGACTGTCAGTAGGTCAGGTGAGGAGTAGGTGAGAGGTCAGTTTTATGTCTGTTTTGGGGAACTGTGTCAAATGTCATGTGACGCAGTGTCGTGTGATTGCAACGGTGAGAGGTGTCTTACATACCTTCAACTTGGTCTGCGCTGAATTCTATCTACAAGCCAACAGAAAGCAGCTGTGTAAGTGCAATATGTCCACAACAACACATACATGTCAACCAGAACACCAAGAGATCTAAAGACCTTTTGCATGCAAGTTTGACTAAAAAACTTAAACAAAGCTGCCAATATGTTTCTTCCAAGACTTGCTTCAGGTGGAGGCACATGACCTGTGTTGTTCCATCTTTAGCTACATTAACATGTCCACATTTGGAGTCATTATGCATCACCATCATGCATTAGTCACTACTCAGTAAATCCAATCCGGAGAGACCTGGGAGTGGTCTAAACCAGGGCTATT
This sequence comes from Hypsolebias longignatus, assembly GCA_031762435.1. NCBI lineage: Eukaryota > Metazoa > Chordata > Actinopteri > Cyprinodontiformes > Rivulidae > Hypsolebias > Hypsolebias longignatus. The sequence continues at coordinate 6,849 of JARVGV010055069.1, read as the reverse complement.
CAATTGGTGGCCCTCGGGCCATTTCCGGCCCACGGGTGACTTTTCTGGGTTTGGGTTCTTTTTTTTTTTTTTTTTTGTATTTATGATTCAATGCAATAAAATAAACAATTTTAAAAGGTAACAGATAATGGTAAACTTTGGTTTATTTACATCATGATTTTAATCGCTGGATGTCCAGCCCCCGAGCTGTTGGTTTTCAGAAACAGTAGCCCCCCCTGAGCAATTTTGTTGAATAGACCTGGTCTAAACCCTGTTGAGCTATCCATGGTTCTGCTCAGTCACTTTTGTTGTCTTCCAGACCTGAAGCTGCTCGCACTACTTCCTGTGTAGCTCTTGAAAATGTTCAAATGTTTTTTTTTTCTCAAGCAAATAAAATAAAAGAAGGAGGCCTTCTCTATCTTCACATTAGCAACTCCTTAAAAACAATTGATAACTTTTATATTTGAGTCTGTTTCCTAAACAAACTGCAGTCATAAACTCTAGTCATGCATGTTTAAGTCAAATTGAGTCCAAGCTCTTCCTGAGCCACCTGCATCATATCACCTCCTCCTTACACCCATCAGACAGAGCCCCCAGTGTCATCATACCTTGACTGAGGACAGGTCGACGGCTGGAGCCTTAGGAGCCGCTGCAGGTTCTGGTGCTGGTGCCGGTGCTGGTGCAGGTGCTGGTTCAGCCTTTTTGACGGGAGCTTTGGGATCTTTCTTAGGTGCCATTTCAACTGATAGCTCAACTACTTTGTCCCACAGGCGCAGACAATTCCCAGTTCGGGTGACACACAAGAAGTGCACGACAGAATGGAGGGGACTCAGAGGAAGAAATCACCCTTTGGGCGTATATATGAGGCTATTTTTCCTCTTGACCCTCGTCAACACCGTTCCCCTGTAAGGATTGGATGGCGCATGGGAGGGTGTGGTGGGAGAGTGTGGTGGGCTTCTCTCTAAACATAGAATATAAGGTTGCAGACCAGAGGGAGTTTGTTCATTTAATCAATCAGAAATGAAAACAGTGGACTTGGTGTGAAAGTTTACCTGCAGGTGTAAAGGATTTCCTCCAGACCACATTTCACTTTTACACACAGAACATCCGGATGACACGTTTGGAAGATGATTGAAGGTTTATCAGGATCTGAGCTTCACATTTTTTCCCCTTTCAAATAAATCATGGTGTCTGTATTTTTAAAGCCTTAAAGAACACGCACACACACACACAACAGCTCCAAGACTCCATTTATGTGTTTTGTCCTGCAGAACAAAACAATGTTATGTTAAATTATAACTATGACTTGTTCCAGGTGTGTGTAATGGTGTGATGGCTGTTTGTCTTGTTTGTCTCCATGTGTCCCTGTGATGGACAGGAGACCTGTCCTGAGCATCTCCTGTTTCTAGCACTGTGACTACAGGATGTGGGCACCTGAGACCTGTGAAGCGGGTCAAGATAGCTGGAAGGCACACCAGGACAAATATGTAAATTAATATAATGTGTAAATTTCAGATTTTTTTTTTTACGTGAATGTTTTGGAGTCTGGAAGATGCATCGTGTGTGCATAAGTCTTGAGTCAAATAAATTTATACATAACATGAAGGATGGCAAAGAACCATTACATAAAAAAGGGACAAGGGTCAATGTGCACCAGTGCCTTGTTTTGGGAGTCAATCCTACTTAATGTGTTTGAAATAGCTCACAGAGATCAATAATGATTTAATCCCTTCAGATTTATGTCTTTGGGAAGTAATAGTGATGAGAATAAAATTAACTTTTAATCCCAGACTGTCAGAAGTTTAGGCTTAAAAATACATCTTTCACATTCAGTTTGATTCTGGTCCTTTTGTTGGACAAAGCAGTACATTTGTTCAGTTTGGTGCTCAGTGCACACCCCCACCCCCATCACCACCACCCCACCATCCCCATCTAGGACGGATGTGATGTAAAAGCACAATGAGATGGAGCTCTCGAGCGGCTTTCAGCTGCTGTTGCCAGTAACACAGACAAGGCCGAAAGTGCAAATTCTGCTTCCTTAATTCTTGTCTATATCTGTATCCAAGCCCCAGGGGTGCAACCTGCCCCTACCGCCAAGGCAGGGGCTGGTGACGAAGGAGCTGCATAAAACCCTTCGCCCTCCCGCCCCCTGGCCTACACACTCCCCACCCACTTGCTTTGGCTGACCCCATCTTCGTCAGGGTATGAGCCACCGAAAGCCCAGTCCCTCAGCTGTCATCTACCCCCGGCACTCCACTGCATCTTCTCTGTGTCTGACTTTCCTTCATTCCCTCCCCCTATAGAAAGCTTGCCCCAGTGTTAGCACCTGTGCTGCGGTCCAGTCTGAGCTCCACTATAGAATCTGGATGCATTCAAGAGCCTGGCAGAGCTGGGCTTTATTAAGATGTGGTGGCAGGTCAGCTTCTGACAGGGGCAGAGTGGTGGTAAGGGGGGCAGATGAAGTCTATTTGACAATCACATGTAACCTCACAAGTTTTATTGTGTGAATGACAAAGGAAAAGTTTTTTTTTAATTACTTTTAAGAAAATCTCAATTTAAAATATTGAGGTTCGATACATTTGAATTTCCTCAATATACTGTAAATTTTATTTTCTAATAATTCTTTGCCCCGGTTTATCAGCTTCTAAATATGTTCTGTTACAAAAATCTTTTAAAATATTGTCTTAGTTGACGTGTGCATTGTTCTCATAACTAAACTTGCAGACGCTTATTCATCATCAGTGGGCAGCTTCTTAAAGAACATGATCCTGGAGGTGTGAGGTCAGACCTTTGAGGGGAAAAGAAACTTCTGTTCAACAAAAAGCAGCAGCGCTGGTTTCTGACCGTCCATCATAGCAGAATCAGAAATATAAACATTTTTTTTTAAAGCTGTCAAGGTAATTGTGCTGTGATTTCCTTCACCTATTTTCATTTCACGAAACAGTTCAGAATAAAACATTAAGTTTTGCATATGCACACAAGTAAAATATAATCTGAAAACTTATTTTAAAATTCTCAAACAAACAAAACCTCTGCATGGTGCTTTATCTTATCTTGGTGAGCATCTCATAAATAATTTTAGGCTTCCTTCATAATCTGCAGTATTTTGTTTAGCTCCATTTTGGCACACCATAAACACTCTAAATTACCAAAGTTCATGCTCAATAATCCAGTTAAAACAACAACAACAACAAAAAATCCACCAAAGTTCAGCCAGGTCATCTGGATGTTGTTTATTTTTTCTTGATGAGACGTTTCATCCTTCAGGTCCAAATGGCTTGACTGAACTTTGTTGGATTTTTTTTTTTTTTAAACCTGGATTATTGAGCATGAACTTTGGTGTTTTGAACCACTTTGGCTATGGCTACCTCAGAGGAGCCGGGAAGGGAGATGGAGGGACCCAGAAACCATCTTATTACCGTCAAACTGGTTGGCCAACTATGTGAGTGTGCTGCTTGTGGAACTCAGTTTGTTGTGGCTCCTTGGACTGAAGTCCTTTGGGGAAAGGATGAAACGTCTCAACAAAAACAGGAACCGTCCAGATGACCTGACTGAACTTTGTTGGGCTATAAAACACACTGAAGACATGCATACATAATTAAACGTTCCCTCAGCAGCTTTATATATGTGTACAAGTAAAGGAGCACATTCTAAAACCACATTTCTGTTTTCTTCAAGAAAAAGTTTACATAAGAGGCTAAGAATGGATAACACGTTTTTATTGGATGCCATGAGCAATAAACAAAACACAGTTGACATTAAGATATCTGTCAAAAAAAAGTTTTCTATTATATATTTTAAAAAGTGGTCTTAAATATGTTTATCCGTTCATTTGATATATTTCAGGCCTGATGTGTGCTGCTGTTGACCTGGGGAAGTGCAGTGTCATGTTTGACACATTCAGGCGGTGGTCTCATCCTTAGGGCAGGGTCTTCTTCTGCTCTATGACCTCACAAGAAGGCCAAAAATATCTATCCATCCATTCATGTACATTGTTAAAGTACCCATTTAATTTAGCTCTCACTGATGTGATTTGGAGTTCTTTGTGTTTCCTTGTTTATGTCCTTGTAGTTGTTTTGATTGATCTCACCATGTGTGGATTCTGCACCACCAGATTCTGCTGTGGGCTCTGCTAAGTAACAGTATAGAGATGACGCTGTTAAATGGCAACATGCATCTTTTTAATTTTATATCCTATAAAGTGATTGCAATGACACAATGTCTGATATGAGCAAATCAATTGATCAGAATACTTTTTGTTTCCCCACAGGAAAGATTTTGTCGTCACATGAAGTCCACATGTCTTCATTCAGCTTGTGAGAAGGTCTTGTTGTGAGCATTGGTTCATTGTCAATGTTTAATGGGGCACTTGAAGATCTTAGCTATTCCTTTGTGTAATCTATTACATTTTGTCTAAACCTCCAACATCCCTGGCATGAAGTTGATCTCGGGAAATTTGCAAATTATGTTTATACCTTAAAACGTATCTCGAAATGATTTAGTCCTAAATGACAGTGTTACTCTGGCAACATATTCACAAGTTGCCTCTAACTAAGTTGGTCATATCTCAGACAACGGTGTGTCATCTTCCACTCAGAGACTGATAAATATTGTAGCAGTCCTCTAGCAAGACAGTTTTTGAGAGAGGCACTAAATTACAAAATACTTCTTGCAACCAAAGCACATATTGACCTTTGATACCAATGCACATGCATGAAAGCAGGCACCACATGCCTCAGTAGGGTCATAGCTATTTTCAACTTTATTGTTCTGGTCTGTACACCAGCCCTTTTTCATTTTTGTATAGTGGGAGTGGTGGCGTTGAGGTTAGAGAAGGTGGGCCTGTGATTGGAAGATCCCTGGTTCAACTCCAGGTACTGACAACATCAAAATGTAGGTGGGCTAAGAGAAGCACCCACACCTGCCTCCATCCTCATTTGCTCCACTCTGGGCCCTTGAGCAAGACCCTTAACTCCCACCATCTGCTCCTCCGGGCGCCCTAGATATCAGCTCTCCGCTCCACACAGAGGGCTGTGGTAGCTTGGTGGTCTGTGGTTGTGTCAGGAAGGTCATCTGGTGTAAAAATAATTGCCAAGTCTTTGTGTGACTTATTCACTGTGGCAACCCCTGACTAAGGGAGCAGGTGAACGAAAGAAAAAAAAAAAAAACTGCTTGGATGTAGTAACCCCACATTATGCCACACATGCATGAAAAATACATAATCTCAATGAAGCAACAGCTCAAGTTTTTCAATTCAAAGTTTTTCTGATTCTGACTTCCATCTGGGAGAGAGATCTTCTGTGCTAATGTGACCAGAACTGAAATCTCAAGCATGAAACAGTTAAAAGGTGCCATTGAGATTCCGTAAATGAGAAACGATACAGGCGCTGATTTTAAGACACAACACCTGCCCTGACCCCAGAGTGCTTCTGCGTTAAGCATGATTAATGAAACGTGAAGCACTTGAGCTCGGGAGAAACAAAAATGCGATGAGTGCACTGTGGTGTACAGTTCCAAAGGTGCAGAAGACACCTGGTCACTGACAATTTGTCATTGTGGTGGTGGAAACATTCAAAAAGTAATTGTAGGGAATGAAACGAATGAACAGGCAAATTTATTTTGCCTGAAAACGTACAGCAGAGGTCACACAGCCACATGCAATGACTAGCTTTTAGACTCTGGTGCCAACCTCTACCCCTCTAAGTGTTTCCTTCCCTTCCCTCCTTCCATGCCAAAAGGAATGAGGCTGTAACTGAGCCTGGGGGGACAGATGGTGTCTATTTTTAGCCCCTCCATAGAGGTGTGAAGTTTCTTGGGATTTCAATGAGTTGGGGAGCCTTGGCTCCTTAAGGGGGCTGATGTAGCCGCTGTGGCTCGCATATTCTCTTTCCTTGCCCCGCACTCTTAAAAGCCTTTCAACAGGATTAGAAGGGGCCAGGCTAAACAAAGATACCTACCGGTACTGCCCTTTTTACAGGGGGCACCAAATAATACAGAGAACAGGAAAGGGACACCAGGCAGTAAAGAACATATCTCAATGTCATGACTTCTTTGCTTTAACAAGTTTGAAAGGCTGTACTGCTGTCACAACAGGACAGTGTGGCTGTCAAAGTGCTATTATAGCTGCCAAATAAAGGCTATAGATGCTTTGTGGGGGATTGTTCAACTGAAAAGCACATGTTGCACCAAATAATGGGCACATAGTCCAATTTAGAACCTGGAAAGAATATAATGCAACTACAGACACAGATGCTTCGGTGAGATACTTCCACTTTCAACAGAAACAAGTTGAAGAAAATCTAGTTTTGCCTGTGGATTACATACAGAGTGTATACATTAGGCAACTGTGGCTAAGTGGTTATAGCAGTTGTCCTCCAATGACAGATTTGTGGGTTTGATTCCTCCACTATGCAGTTTCATGTCAACGTGTCCCAGGGCAAGACACTGAACCCCTCAATGCCTCTGATGTGTGCACTATTGACGTATGGATGTGATCTAAAAAGCCCTTATTTGCCTCTATAGAATGATTAACTCAGATTAGCTTTGCAGAAATGTAAAACAATAGATTGATGTATGGATGTATGGCTTTGTCTGCACATGTCCTAGTTGGATAGAAAGGCACTATATAAGAACAGTCCATTTATAAGTTACAGATGAAAAATTAAAGGTAAAAATATTAATGAGAACATGACCTTATATAAAGACACTCATTAGCACATTCTCCTCAAACAAATTAAAGAAAATAAACAAAATATTGGACAAATAGTCAGTCAGTGTTACATTTGGCCAATTGGACATAACATTCATGGCAGCTGAAGGAGCTCTTTGAGGAAGATATATACATATACAGTATATATATATATATATATA
>JARVGV010055026.1:0-13320 GCA_031762435.1 Hypsolebias longignatus | reverse complement strand
ACAACTTTCTACACACATTCTAGGGAGTTTATCAGTTAAAAAAAGTTAATTTTGGGTTTAGTTCCTCTTTAAGTTGCCATGGCGAGATGCTCATCTCTTCCATGATTTTTGTTGACGGGGGAAACAGAGACACGGCTTGTACCAGCAGTATTTGAGTGGTGTGTGTGTGTTGGGGTGGGGGTGGGGTTTCAGCATGAGGGAAGAGGTGGATTTAGCTTTTTAGCTAGGGCGCCTGTATTGCGTGCCATTAGCTTAGTGCTATGTCAGTGCCATGGGGGTCGGTTTGATAGGCCGGGAGCTCAGTTCTGTTGACGGGGTGGGGCACCCTGCTTGTATAATGGTAGGGGAAACACTGGTAATTGTACAATAATATATTAATCTTATACAGTATTTGGGTATTTTATTAAATCGCATCTCTCTTTTAAGCTCCACATGGAAAACTTGGTAAGGAAACTGAAAGTTAAATTAGGTTTCCTTTACAGAAATAGATTCTGTCTAACTCTGAATGCTACCTTGTAACTGTGATCTTAAAAAACTAAGTCTGGTCCTCTGTACATTCAAAAAACAAAACAAAACAAAAAAGAAGAGACGACTGAGGAAGTCTTTCGGACGAAAGACGAAACGTTTCTACTTTTTTGTTTTTTGAATGTCCAGAGGACCAAACTTAGCTTTTTTAGATTTTTCTACCTGGATTATTGAGCATGCGTACTTGTAACTGTGACTTTCCTTCCCTCCATTGACTATGGTCACATTATTTATATGAATGCTCCTATGAGCACCCTGCGGATGATGGATGCTGCCTATCACGTGCGCTAAGATTCATAACTGGCTGTAATTACCATAACTACCACTGCACCCTACATTTACTGGTTAACTGGTCATCATTAACTTCACGTAGACTCTCTCACTGGTACATTTTCATATCTATTTATTTATTTATTTATTCATTTCCTTTAATTTCCAATAAAAACACAAATACAATTTCAAAAAATTAAACCCACTGTGAAACGGTAGCTCCGCCCCAAGACGAGATTCAAAAACTGCAAAGTGGGCGTGCCGAGAGACACCGGCAAAGCAAATATAAAATGAAAGGAAGCAGAAGAAAATTTCTTATCAACAAATCACTTCTTGGTCTGTTGCCTTCATACATCTCCTCCTACATGTCACTGCGTCAGTGCAGCTATAGCGTGCACTCTCAGGACATTATTACATGCGGTGTTCCCTCAGTGAAGACCAAACTAGGAAAACTCTGCTCCTGTACCCTGGAATATCCTGCAAAAAGACCTGAAGCTCTCAAACTTGACCTCTCTAGATGGCTTCAAACATCTGCTAAATTCCTGGCAAAACCAGTACAGACATGTTCCTATTTTTAGTATTCTACATCACCTTACAACCTAGATATTTTTGTTTGTTTTTTTAAATACTATTTTCTTTCACTTGTTCTTCTCAATTTGTATGCTTTCTTTTATGAGTGTCTACTGTTGTCATCACTATTTGCTAAAATCAGGTTGCTCTTGTAAATGAGTTCCCGAGGCTCAGTGGGATTAACCTGTATAAATAAAGGTTGAATGAATAATCAGCACACAACATTCCATGTGTGTGTGCGTGTGTGTGTGTGTGTGTCTGACTGTTGCATGCATGGATCTCCACCAGCGTCCATTATCGCGTTTCTTTTCTTTTTATATGTGATTATATAGGTTCCCCCCCTCAATATATTCATGTAACTACTGTATTTTATTCGTATTCCAGAGCAAAACATGTTTTTTTTTTCCTCCCATAAAAATTTCAAAATAAAGTTAACTGTATGAAAACAGTAGATTAACAGTAACTGAATGGGCAGTGTAAAACATTTTTAAAACACATTTACTTTGATATATTCATAAAAATTGGAGCCTACCTGGTATAACAAACGGCACACAATATTCCATTGGTGTGTGACAGCTGCATACACGGATCTGTTCAGGGCAAAAAATTAAGAATATTACCAACAGAAAAACGACTAGCAAGTGGTTAGCTTTGGTTAGCTTAGCATGCTAACGTGCAAATTTTATTCAGGAAGTCTTTATTTCGACACAAACACGGCAAACCTTCACAAAATAAACTAACAGTGCTTATACACCTGTGACAGGTTTTATGGGTTAGTTAATTTAGCATAAATGTGACTTTAAACCAATGTTGAGTGTAGAATGATCTCATTTACCTACCTCCACCAACTTCCATTATGCTTTTCTGGGGGAGCGGGAAGCGCGTGCGCCTGAAGGACCCTTCGCATGCAACTGTGCTGAACTACCAGTAGGTGGTGCCAAAGTACTAATAGCAGCACATGGGTTTTTGACATCGACCTTTTCATGTGATACAAATTATGTTAAAAAATTTTTTTTTGGGTGGGGTGGGGGCGTGTATTTATTTATTTATTAATTTTTTAAACCAACATTTTGTGAACCACAGTCTATCTGTTATGCCTGTTATTGTTTTTAAACCATTTTAAACTTGTGTATTGGTATCGCTAACAGTGGTGGGCACAGATAATCAAAAGTTAGTTTTGCTAAACCATATTCCACAAACTACAAAATTTGCTTTCCTATCGCTAAACTGCTGACTGCTAAGATGACTGTCAGTCTGTGTCACACGTCCTCTACATCGACCAATCAAGTCTTGTCACATGTGCACTGAGTTAGCTAACAGCATGCGTAAGGGACTCAAGGCATGGCCACAAGAGACCGGAACAAACTTGCAAATTTTGTTAGAGACAAAGTTGGTGATACCTAATTTAGCAGAAGTTAATTCTGCTAATGGTTTCCAAAATGAGCAAAAATGCTAATCTGCAAAATTAAAAAAATTGTTCCACTGTTAGCCAATTACCTATGCCCACCGCTGATCCCTATAGGTCCATTCTGGGTGTCGGGACAAGATTGGAAATGAAATTAGACTTTATTGAGACTTTTGTTTCAACAAAGAGTTTGAGTTGCCAACTTTTCAGTTTGAGACCAAGTTGCAACAAAACGTTCGATTGCATTTGAAGCACAAACTCCTAATGATTTTTTTGGAGGGGTGGCTTAAAATTTCAACCAAAAATTCCAATTCACTGTGATTCCAAAGAAGAAAAAAAAAAAAAAAAAAACGCCAATTTTCTCGCAACTGTGCCTTTTCAACTAGTCACCAGCAGCTACATCTGTAGAACCCCAAATCGTTTCTTGTAGCACTGACTCTGTGTTTTGAGGTACAGTAATATGTTGTCTGGCTGTGATATTTGGGAGCAAAATGTGAATGCCATTCACGATGGAGTCTCCAAAATGGCTTGAAACGTACATTGAACTTTGTAATATCTTCGAATGGGTTGCAGGCTGGACAGCAAGGTGGGTCAAAAGGTCAGACCCTGACGTGGAGTCAACATATTCTTCTGTGCATACGCTCCTGGTTTTCCTGACTTTCCTACTTTCGAGCTGTATTTTTGTTCGTTAACTTCTAGGGCCGCAGAGGTTCAGATTGGTGATCAAGTTTACTTGGAGCAGGTGTATAATTGGTGACGACCTTGATACCCTCAGACCCGACGTGCTTGGCCAGCTCCTCGGGCAGCAGGAGGCCCACGGAGGTCTGGATCTCCCTGGAGGTGATGGTGCTTATTGTAGACGGGATGCCTCCGAGGCGATGTGCTTGAAGATGTTGTTCACGAAGGAGTTCATGATGCTCATGGCCTTGGAGGAGACACCGGTGTCGAGATGGACCTGCTTCAGCGCCTTGTGGATGGCATAGCTCTCATGGTCTTTCTCCTCTTCTTTCCACCTTTGCTGGTGATCTTGGTCATTGCTTTCTTGGAGCCCTTCTTGGGCACAGGCTTGGCAGGTTCAGACATGTTCTGTGTTGGAGTTTCCTGGTGAAGTTGAGCTTTTTATCAGGAGGTCGTCAGTTTGAATACTCGGTGTGAAGGATGAAGCAACCACCCGTGCCTCCACCTTCACTGGCCTCACTGTTGGCCCTTAACCCACACCCCAGCTGCTCCCCAGGTGACTCGAAGACTTCAGTGGTTGCGTCAGGACATCTGGCATGAAAACAATCCCCAAATCTTCATCAGAGTTCACTCTCTGTGGTGACCCCTGGAAAAGGGAGCAGCCGAAAGAAGAAGAAGAATGTTCATGAACTCCTGTCAGAGAATTTGTGATTTTGAGTGAAAATTGGTGTTTTCTCACAAATTTCTGTCCCAAACTGTCCCAACTCATTAAGATACGACCCCTAAAGTCTAAATATCAGTTTAGTGTGTACTTTAATCCAAATATGCCAAACTACTGCTCGTACGATGATTTATTGCTGTTTTTTCCTGCACGTTTGACCACTATTCCTATATAATAACTGATGATTCAAATGGCTCACGAGTTCACATGGCTCCTCTTTACTTTACGGTATTTTTATTTCCAGTGGTTTTCCTCTAATTTAGGCCCAGTATGTTTGAGGTGCTCAGAAGTGACCTCACATTGACCAAACTCTGGTTTCTGGTCTGCACAGTTTCCAGTGAGATCTCTGTCATCATCGGCTCTGTGTAATTTCTAACGAGATGAAGTTTAATAACACACTTTTGCCGTCTTATCACTGCCAGCTCCAGCAAGCAAGGAGAAGGTAAAGGGTGCCCTCGCTGTTGCTTTAGATTCTTTTTTTATTAAAACATGGGACTGTTCAGAAGAGACGGATGCAGCAGCATTTGATCTGTGTGCACGACTGCACGTTAAAACTGCAGTTCTGAGTCTGGAGATGATGCTCAGAGTTGTAAACAAGTCCTCGGGGAAGCTGGGCCAAACAAAACCAGATGGGCTCAAACAATTCACAAAAGAACATATTCTCCAAGAAAAATTGTGACATAGGGGGTTTTACTGCTAACCAGGAGCAGAAAACAGCTGCTGTTAGTCTCTTTTGTTTGCAGAAACAGCATCTCCCTAAAGTGGCAAAATGAGAATTTAAGCAAAGGGTCACACAATTATTTAATCGCCGATAAAGAGATCTCATTTTATTTTAGTAAATAGAGCAGACGCTACATAATAAATTGTAAGATGGTGAAATTTTGGAAAGCTTTTAATGTATTTTTTTATTTATTTATGGGGCAGTGCAAGACTTTTGACAGAAAAAGTGTTATATTTCATGACAATTCTGAAAATTAGTTTTGATGTTTTTGCATGTGATGGATTCCAGAGGTTGCAAAAGAAACCAAATAATAAAAAAATATGTACTTTACATGGGACAAAGGTTTAGTTATTTTATGTTGATTAAAGTAAAATAAACTTTTGTCAGTAGGGTAATAAATATAATCTATAGCAAGGCTCTGAACTATGTAATTTTTTTTTTTTACTAATGTTTAATATAAAACAAGCCAAATTTAATGAAGCTTAGAAAAAAAAACTTGGATTGAATAGAAATAAATGGTCATTTCCAAATTAAATTCAAAGGGTTATGAGACAAAGTAATATTTCTGGACTCGTTCATAACATAGTTCATCTGTCTTTATGCTGCTTCTGGCTTCCAATACCCACCGATGGAGCAGACCAGTACAACACATTAAATGTGTGACTGATGACTCCCATCAATCCATCCATCCATCCATCCATCCATCCATCCATCCATCCATCCATCCGTCCGTCCGTCCGTCCGTCCGTCCATTTGTTCCATAGTCAGGTCTTGGGGGTGGCAACTGAGCAGGGAGGCTCTGACATCTCTTTCGACACTCACCTCTTCCAGCTCCTCCAACAATCCAAGGCGTTCCTTGGAGCCAAGAGCGACATCGTCTCTCCAGCGTGTCCAGGATCTTACCTTTGACGTTCATGAGGAATCCTTACCAGACGTCCGAACCACCTCAACTGGCTCCTCCCGATGTGGAGGAGCAGCGTCTCTCCTGTGGTTCTCTTGTGAATAAGTGAACTTCTCGCCCTGTCTATTGTGTTGTGAAAACTCGTTTCAGTCACTTGTGTCCAAAATGTTGTTCTTTTAGTCTGTACCCAGAGTTTGTGGCCATAAGTGAGGGACAGAACGGTAAACAGAGAGCTTCGCCTTACTGCTCAGCTTCCTCTTCACCACAACGGACCAGCACAGAGTCCACAATACTACGGAAGCCACAACAATCTGTCTGTTGATCGTGAACAAAACACTTGAAATTTTCCCTTATTTGGGTCACAAGGGTCACTGGTGCCAGGTGCAGCCGTCACTGTATGAGAGGTGGGGGACACTCTGGACAGGTCTCCAGTCCATCACAGGGACACTTAGAGACAAATGAGCCAAACAACCATTCACTCTCTCACTCACACCTAGAGACAATTTAGAGTTACCAGTTAAACTAACATGCATGTTTTTGGTCTGTGTGAGGAAACTGGAGTACCCAGAGAAAATCCACGCATTCATGGAGAGAACATGCAAACTCCACACAGAAAGGCCCCTGGACCGGAATTTGAACCAGGGTAATCTGCTCACTGAGAGGCAGCAGCTCTACCAACTGTACCACCGTGCTGCCCTGGTAATAAATCTGTCTCTTTTATTCCTGCGCCCGGGTGGTCGCACAGACCGTGAGTCAGGGCCGGCGCAAGGCATAAGCAAACTAACTGTGGATTTATTTTTTTTTTTTAAGTAATGATTTCTATATGATTTTATTTAATATTTTAAGTTTATCTTTTGCAAATTGTTGCATACATTTACATAGTTTTAAGAACTACAAAGTAATTATTCAACTTTAAATTTATTTTTAATCCATTTTACATGGGTTCAAGTACTGTAATTGTTAATTTACATTATACTGTATAAGTATTTCCTTGTATTTTATATATTTTTTATTTAATTTTGTCTGTTTTTGCACAATTTAATTTATTTTTATGCATCTAAGTTGTTTTATCCATTGTTTGTTGTTGATCTTGCACTACAAATTATTTTGCACATTACTGTTGCTGTTCTTTGGAACCAAAAATAATAAACCAGATGACACTTTTGCTGTAATATACATTGCATACTGGTGTTTTTTCATTTTTTTTTTTTTTACTTTTAGTACTTGAGGATATATGTATACATATAGGATAATGTAAACAGGGCTGTCAGAGTTGCAATGAGTTTGTTAGGTGGGTGAATGATCTGTTGCTTGCAGTAATCCACATTATTAGCAGAAATAGAGGGCCCCAAACCAAATTTCACTTTGGGCCCCATTGAGTCTTGGGCCGGCCCTGCAAGTCATCACTTCATCATATTATTGGTCAACAGCATTGGCTTGCAGTTTCACATGAGGACCAGATCTGTTACACCCTCACATCATGGCTCACATGGGGTTGGCTGGCTTTGACCCCCCTCACTCAGTCTAATCAAGCTTGCACACTGCAGGTCACTCAGAAGGCATCTGGACTGAGGTGTTTTGTGACAACGCCCTCTAAAGTCATACCTGTTAGAAAAGTTTAATTGAAAGGTAAATTAGGAGATAAATAAATGTTAGAAAAGTTTAATTGAAAGGTAAATTAGGAGATAAATAAATGCTGTTTTAGTTACTGTCTTTATTACGGGGACTCTTTTTATAACCGGTCTAAATAAAGGTATGAATCTTTTCATTCTGTTGAGTACACAAAGTTTGTTGTGTTGTAACTATATTCCTGATTATACCCACCTCTCTTTAATCAAAGTGTTTATGGGTAACTCAGTTTTTGAACCTTTCAGGTCAAATATCACCACCTCTGACAGTTACAGTTCTTCATGAATCTTAGCTTGTGTAATGTGTTTTTGTACCAACGCTGACACTTGCTGGTTGACTGCAGTAAAAAATGACTGAGCTCTAGATCTGCAGATTATCACGTTTTCTTTGTTGAAATGAACTTTAATCGCCTGTCTTTTATTATAATATTTGTTAAAAAGAAACATACTATAATGCTTTTAATGTACTATGTCATTGTTTTCATGTAGCTATCTGGGCCTGTCAGTTTTTGTAAATTTTTAAATGTTCAGAATAAAACACAATGAATAAGTCCATAAATGCTTGATGCATTTACATTTTCTTTTGCTTAAAATTTAGACATTTTGACATGACAACAACTAAAGGGATTTTAGATTTATTATTATTATTAAAAATGTTTAACCATGTACAAATCACTGAGTGTAAAGTGTACCACTGAAGAAAAAATGTACGTATTAAATTGAATATCAAGGTTCATCCAAGTAGAAAAATCCAAGAAAGTTACATCAGATCCTCTTTTGTTGAAACGCTTCATCTTTCATCCAAAGGACTTCATCAGTCCGAGGAGCCACAACAAACTCAGTCTTATAAATAGCACCTTCATATAGTGGGTCAACCAGATCGATGGTGTTATGATGGTTTCTGGAGTCCGCTCTCTCCCCCGTTGATTCATTTGAGGCAGTCATGGTCCAAGTTGTTCAAAATATCAAGGTTTATTCTCAATAATCCAGGTAGAAAAATCTCACAAGTTAAGTCAGGTCCCCTGGACGATTTGTTTTTGTTGAAACGTGAAGGTGCTAATTAGACCGTTTTGGCTCATTGCTTGGACAGATGAAGTCTTTTGGATGAAAGATGAAATGTTTTGACTAAAAGAAACTCTCCAGAGGACCTAACTTAACGTATTAAATTTAAAACTGATACCAATATACAGTCTTGCAATGCAATATTTCAAAAGCCCTCAATATACAGTATACTGTATTGTTAAAATGCACTTTTTTTTTAAATTTTATTATTTTTTTAACCTTTTTTAAGTAATTGTAGTTTATTGGTTATTTGGTTCTGACCTTTGTATCAAAGCTATTGTCTTGTGATCTGTGCAGTCAAAAATACAAAATGCATAAATTACCAATAAATAAATACTGTACATAATAATAATAATAATACATAAATACATTACTTATTTTTGAAGTCA
This sequence comes from Hypsolebias longignatus, assembly GCA_031762435.1. Lineage (NCBI taxonomy): Eukaryota > Metazoa > Chordata > Actinopteri > Cyprinodontiformes > Rivulidae > Hypsolebias > Hypsolebias longignatus. Next base: position 4,450 of record JARVGV010055026.1, on the reverse strand, counting down.
CAACATATTTAGTACAAAAAAATGCCTATTTAATTTCCTCAGGTTAAAATTGGCTTCATTTATTCTTTACAGGTCTCTCTTGTAAATGAGTCCTCAACCTGCCTAAATAAAGGTTGAATGAAAAATAAAAATTCAGAGGAACTAATGACTCGGGCAAGCAACTACCAAACCATTTATTGTTATGCGTTAAACAGAAGGCAGAAACATTAAACGAACGATTAAATGAATAAATAAAACCAAATCAACCCAGACATCACTAGTGTTTTATTTGCAAAATGGATTCCGAAAACAACGGTTCAGTTTGATTTAGAAACTGGTCACACCGGTGGTCGCCGTATTCTCTGTATTTCACGTTTTCTTGGTTTAGATTCCGCCCCTCCTAGACTACTCCATAATATAAAACGAACACTGCCCAGCACTGCGCCGCCGCCTGTTGCGTTAGCTTGTTAGCTTGAAAGCTAGCTCTTCTGTTCTGAAGGTGTAAGCTGTATGCGCACCAAAAGGACGACCTAAAATTGCGATTTGACAAATTTTACCGAAAAACAAGGCATTTTGCTCGTAAAGGTCGTGGTGAGTATTTTGTCCCCCGGACATTTTTCATTTTTCCCTTTTTCTTTTCTTTTTGGATATTTTTCTACGATGATTTTCTATTTTGAGAGCGGACAGGACATAATGTGCTAGCTAAGCTAGCGGAGTAGCTGGCTTAGCTCGTCTCCCCCCCATCGACACAATGGCTGCTTGTGATCTTTTTACATTTTTATTTTTTAGTCACGACACTTTGGGAACATCGTAGCTACATCTGTTTTTTTATTTAGTTGTGTTTTTCTAGTATTTAATATGAAGATTTTTTTTCCTTGACTGGACTAATTTGTTTTTGGCTTTTCAGACGGACCGATAGCAAACGTTAGCGTTAGCACTCAGCCGCAGCATCGTCCTGATCCGTGATTAAAGACTGTCGAGTGAATTTTTGTCTGAATTTCCTGCGTTTTGTCACTTTTTTGTAAGCACAAGAACTGGTCGCATTGCTGAGCAAGATAACTGATTTGGTGGTTGGCTAACTGTAGCCATGCTAGCCGGTTTTTAGCCGCCGAGGCTAGCGCAGGGCCTGCTGTTTCACGTTAGGCCTGCCGGTGGCGCTGTTGGTGTTTTAAGGATGGTTTAGGTAATTTTTTATTTGTCGTATTTTTATAATTATCTCAGACTTTCTCTTTCTTGCTCGTACTCTTCGGTCAGCTGATTTTTATTTTATTTTTCAATTAAGCCTTTTTTACTCTGTTTTTCAAGCATGGTGCTATTTTTTCCATTTTGATTGCTCTGCATTGACAGCAGCTTTGTTTTTTTATGACATAACACCACAAATTCACATAATTAAACACTGTTTTTAAACGTCCCCCCACACACCCCCATAATGCATTAAACTCAACTCACTACAGTATTTATTAATACAGGCTGCAGGTTTACCCCTAAACCCTGAAAATGACAGTCCTAATTATTTGGACACGTTAGATTTACACAGCTGTAAAAAAGCCATAAAGGCCCTCAAACCATTTGATATCTTCACATAGAAATATCAGTTTGAACAAGTACACAAACACTCAAGTTTGAATGGCCTTATTGCAGATTCACTACTCCTCAGTCCAAAAATAAATCAACCAAAGCAGTGAAATGATGGGGAAAGAATCCAGATTGGTCATTGTTTTATTAATAAAATGTTATTTCCCCATTCAGACACATAAATGAGAGGTTGCACAAGCAGACACATTTCTTTATGTAGAAAATACATATGTATTACTTCACTGTTGATGATTAAACCTTTCCCTCCCACTTATAACTATTTAAAGAGAAGTTAGGCATCAGAAGCAGACAATTGAAGCTTCTTAGCAAAACCATACATCAGTTTATTAGAACTGCAATAATTAACATTAGCTGAAACAACGTTTACACAATCTGTAGTTTGATTTTATTGTTTGCATCCTTGTAGAACTGAATGAAAAGAGCACACTGTCTTTTGATTGCTCAAAAAAAATCAAGTAAATTTCAGCAGCATATAGTTTACTCTCATTCAACAATAATTGACTCAGTTTGGACTTACATCAGCAGGTTTATAGAGTAAATGCAATACAAATATTTTTCACACACACTTTCTGATTTACGAACACAATATAAACGACTGGAATTTGTGCCCAGATGTTGCACACCAACACCGTCAGTGTTATCACTAGGAAGCAGCGTGCAGCTTCTTTTTTCTCTTCACTGGGAGGGGTTTGTCACTGATTCCTGCACACCTTCCCGCCAGGTAAGATTTGGTACGAGATAACCCTGCTCAGCTTGACTCGAGGTGTGTTTTCTGTCGCCTCAGTATAAATCGTGAGGAGTGAAGGTCCAGGCCCAAACAGCAGACAAGACGACAGCCCTGCACACAGACGCTATGGAGTGAGTGAATGTTCAAACGCACCCTCAGCTGGGGGAGCTCACTGTTGATGCCCCTACTAGCTGTCATATTCACAAGACCTTTTTACATGTTCTCCACATAAGCTCTTAACCACTTTATTCATCTGAGCTCTGTAAACACCTGCACCTCTGATAAAACTGACAAAGGTTTCTCAGTGTGCTTCTAGATAAGACCCACAGTTAATCAAAATCATGAATTTTAAGCTCAAGCTTTAGTAAATTTGGCTTTTTCAGACCTGAAAGGTTTTAATTTCCAGCTTCCTTTGGTTCTGTAACACGTGGGTGTGATTGTAGGGAGGGGTGTCATTTTTAACAGCTCTACGAGTTAAATTTCAGTGTTTAAATTGGAGGAGGACAAAGTACTGTTGAGCATTAGTAAAAGTCCTATTTGATGTCAATTTTTAATTACAAGAATGTGGCACTGAAGAAGCACCAGTGACAAAATGTAAAACTTAACAAAGCATTCAGTTTTTATATCCATTTAATATTAAATCCAAGGCAAAACTTTAGCTGTATTATTCTCTTTATACATCAAACCGACCTTAGGATCTTTGGTTGGAGCTGCTAAATTAAATACTGTACATTATAAAATGGTTTCACCGCTCATTTTGCATTTATTTAGTGTATTGTTGTAAATGCTTTATTCGTGAGAATTACCGGTAAATAAGGATACAGTATGTTAGTTTAGTGTTTGTGGCCTAACCCCACTCTGAATACTGTCAGCTTGATTAGGGTTTGAATGAGTTTAAAGCCTCTTGTTTCTGAGGTGGATTTTAAATTTAGTTTCTCTTTTTGATTTTCAGCTGGGTGGGACTTGCTTTTAAAAACATGAACAATTGATGCTTTTAGCAACTTTAAGTTTCAAAACACCAGAAAAAAGCTGAAAACATCTAGCACCTTCTGTGCCGTTAAAGTTTTGTCGTCCAGATTTATTTTAACTTTTGAGATCAGTGCCTCCTCAAAATCTCAAATATGTGTTTTGTTTCTGTCAGTCGTTCGTCCTCCACCTCCAGCCTGATGGCCAGCAGCAATGTCACCAACAAAACCGACCCGCGCTCCCTCAACTCCCGGGTCTTCATTGGGAACCTCAACACCCTGCTGGTCACCAAGGGGGACATCGAAACCATCTTCTCCAAGTACGGGAAGATCGTTGGCTGCTCTGTCCACAAGGGCTACGCCTTTGTTCAGTTCGCCAACGAGAGGAACGCTCGGTCTGCTGTTGCCGGGGAGGACGGGAGGATGATCGTTGGACAAGTGCTCGGTCAGTGCTCAGACTTGGGCCTCAAACAATTAAAACAAAGATGTCTGTCTTTAAAAAAAAGAAACCGGCATAGTTGGGTTTGTCGTTGGTTGTTCTTATACTAGATAATCGGAGGAAGTAGAGCCACCGACATGTGGACCGCAGGAATTTTCTGGAAGTTAACTCGGTTTTACTTTCATGTGTCTGCAGAAACCGTTTATTTAGACACAAAACCTCTGACTTTCAGTATAAATCCTTGATCTTTGATAATAGTGAGGCACTCAACGTTGCTTTTGTCTGTAAAACATAAAAAAGAATGTAACAAACATGGACCCCATCACATTCTCTCTCCATTAATTTATGAATCTTTAAAGGAAAGTGTCAAGTAAGAGACATAACCTTAAACAATGTTGTTTTTTTAGGCCCCGACAGCGAAACATGTTTAACTTGTAGGTAATGTGGAACAGAAAAACATGTTTGGTGAGGATGGCTGCATCCAGCAGGCATGTTTTTCCTTCAATCACACACACTCCTGACATAGTTAATCTCTTAGATCTTATCTTTACACATACATATATTTTATATTATATACAGGTGGTCCCCGACTTACGGCGCCATCGACTTACGGCGCTCCATACTTACGGCGCTCCATACTTACGGCGCTCGGTACTTACGGCGCTCGGTACTTACGGCGCTGCCCCCAGTGACGTCATCGCGCCGTTCGTTGCCTTTTTTATGCAGCATTTTATAATTTTTTTC
>JARVGV010055007.1:0-13332 GCA_031762435.1 Hypsolebias longignatus | reverse complement strand
CAATAATCCTAACATTCATGTTTTTGGTCTGTGGGAGGAAACTTGTGTACCCAGCAAAAATCCACATATGCACGGAGAGAACATGCAAACTCCACCCAAAAAGGTCCGCAGCCAGGACTTGAACCACAGAGACCTGCTCGCTGAGAGGCACCAGCTCTACCAACTGAGCCCCCGTGTGCCTGTATTTATATGAAGCCGATACAATTAAGTTGGAAAGCCATAGAATAAGTTCTTATCTTATTGTTATTACAATTAGGGTATCATTGTCTCTTTTTCACTTTAAACTTTAAATAAACTAAACAAAAGCATCACTTTCTGTCAAACAATAAAAATGTGGGTAGGAGTTTCAGCACTGGTTAAAGAAAAAAGGAAATTTATTTATTTACAGCAACAGAAATAGACAGAAAATACTTTTTAAAAAACTGGGTATTTTCAGTAAATTGTGATGATTTCTTGGATGTTTTAATTCAAAAATAATAATAGTGATTGGGATTGTTTAGACAGGTTGTGTACAATTGAAATCTTACCGGTTGTAGCTTTTTGAACAACCTCCTTTTAGTAGAAAAAAGTTCATTTTGACCCGACTGATCAGCTCACGGCTCGTCCGAACAAAGCCAGGTATAACGTGGACGTACTGTTGGTGCTGCTGCTGTTTGTGCTCAAAAATAACCACAGCATTTTGTGTTACTAACCGTGAAACAGACAGAAACCTAAAACAGCGTTCACATGAATCTATATAAAATCATAAACTATTCTAAGACGGCAAAATCCAATTTTATTTAACCCACACTTGTAAGAACTGAGCTCAGACCAGCTGTTAGAGTGGACTAGCTGGTTAACAAACTGTTTAGTTGGAGTAGATGCTTGTTAGCTGGGACCAGTGAGCAATTGCCTTGAACTAATTGTTTGAAGCTACCGTATTTTTTGGACTATAAGGCGCACTTTAAATCCTTTAATTTTCTCAAAAATCCACAGTGAGCCTTATGTATTAATTCTGGTTGTGCTCATCGACCTCAAACCTATTTTACGTGGTACACAGTGCTCAAAAATCTGTCAAAATATTTTAGTTTCACTTAATGCGCCTTATAAGCCGAAAAATACGGTATTAGTTATTAGCTTGTTTGATCGGTCGTTATTGAACCCTATGTCTCCAAATTGAGGCCATTTAAAGAAATATTTACAACAGGAAAGTTAATTATTGTTAATGAACTTTCCATAGAACCCAGTTGAAAACAAAAATCTGCTTTAAATCAATATCTGTACCAGCTTTTCCTACGTTGCATAAGCTGTTTTTCCTCTCCCCTCCAGGGCCCTGGGCAGGCCGGAACAGTAGCATAGACAGTGGCAACATTGAGGTGGGGAGGCGAGTAACCCAGGACGTCCCTCCAGGAGTGTTTTGGAGATCCTTGCTCTACCTGAGCCAGCCTCAGTTCCTCAAGTTCAACATCTCCCTTGGCAAGGACGCCCTGTTCGGAGTTTACATCCGCAAAGGCCTGCCTCCGTCACATGCACAGGTAACACGTGCACATCCAGACTGACCACCTTCAGAGTAATGGGCTGCTCGCAGACCTATTGTTTTATTCATTATGACGGCTCTTTAATGAGTGAAGAATATTTATATTCCTCAATTAGGGTGGAATACTTAAAAAACATTTTATATCATCAAATATCTCAAAGTCATTTGTGGATAAAAGCGTTTTGGAAAAAAATGGTCAGACAGTGATTTACACTTAATTGAATTTCACTGTAATGAAACTTCTACAGGCTCTTTAATTAGAAACTTCTCAATTAAAATAAGAGTTTATTTGTAGGGAAGGATAGATTTAATTCTGTTAAGTGTTTCATTGTTTGACCCAACTCGAGCTTCTGAGCACAACGAGTTTATGCACAAAACAGTTTCTGTGATCTTTTCTGAAAAGAAGAACATAACTGACCATTTCTATCCGTGTTGAGGTGCTTGTAAATTCCTGGCAAATTGAATAGCTAAAGTAATCATGATATCTTTTTTTTTTTAATTCTCATTATTTTAGAAGATGTGGAAATTTGCTGACTGCAGAGGAAGTTATTTTCTATCAGAAGTGTCTCAAACATTCTGTTTGTAGTCTAAGCTTTACTCAATTACCTGAATTAGTAGCATTTCACACATTTGCAAAGATTCAGCCAAATCACTGGTTTTTGAAACCTGTCTGATGTATCGCCACAGAATTTGTTATCAACTGATTTAGCTCTTTAACGTAAGATCTTGAAGAAACAGGACACACACACATATATATATATATATTTCCCTTGAAATGGATCGTTTAAGGAATATAAGAAGACAAAAATACATAAGAGAAGAAAGTTCATGGTAATTCATACTGTTGTTTTCGAACTATAAGGCACATTAAGCGAAACAAAATAGTCAAATAAGTCAAACTTTATTCAACTCATTCACAATACAGTAATCACATAAGATTGGTTCAAGGTCAGTCAGTACAACCAGAATTAACAAGGAGCACCTGATTATAAGGCTCACTGTTGATTTTTCAGAAAATGAAAGGATTTTATGTGCACCTTTATGAAAAATACTACTTTTTATTGTTTTGTTGCTGCTTGCACTATGAAGCTGTCTATGTTATTTACTTCAAGATAAATGATCATGGTCAACAAAATATTTCTGAACTGGTTCAGTTTTTGTTTGCTAAATCTGAGTTGGATTGATTTTATATGAGTGGGTCAAATGAATTATCTTTGATAAACTGTTAATTGTTCTGTCTATATGTATTTGAAAGTTTAATATCCTTTGCAATCCATGAGTTGGATATACCAGTTAAAAAAGTACTCGATGTGCATTAATTAATTTAACAAATAAACCTGTTTAATTTGGGAATCCACTGCAGGAAAGTAGTTTTGTCAGTTCTAGAAGGTTACGTTCACCCAACTTATGCACTTTATGTCCTTTAAAAACAGCTTCCATTAATTATTCTTATAGAATTCACTATAAAGTGTGGGGAAAATATGATTCATTTTTATACAGCAGGGTTCTTTTAGGTGTTAGATACATAGAACAACATAATCATTTAGCAAAATTAAGTGAACTTGTTTGTGTGGTGCAACATACTTCTGTTTAAACCTATAGTTAGTACTTTGTGGAAAGGCTATAAAATATTATTATCTTACATGTAAATAACTCTTTGAACAGCCTCAGTTTTAAATAAATAGTTTATATCTGATCAAACTGATGCCATTGCATTACCACCTGAACTAAACGTTGTCCACGCCTCATCCAGTATGATTACATGGAGCGACTCGATGGGAAGGAGAAGTGGAGCGTGGTGGAGTCTCCGAGGGAGAGGAGGAGCATCCAGACCGTGGTCCTCAATGAGGCGGTGTTTGTCCAGTACCTGGACGCTGGTGCCTGGCACCTGGCCTTCTACAACGATGGTCGTGAGAGAGAGATGGTTTCCTTCAGCACGAATGTTATGGGTGAGAGGCGGAGTCAAATTTTTTTTTTTACTGTCGTATGACGGGTGGATGGAGATGCAACTTGTGACAGCAGTTTTAAAGCTCAAATGTGACTCAAACCATGAATTTAGTGGCTAGTTAAGGTATTGTTTAGCCAGTGATGCTGGTGGTAATATTTCATGCAAAGCCTCCAGGGTTGATGTGATTTCACACATTTACAATGTATAAAAGACAACAATACGACTAAAGCGGCATTGTCACATAACCAGGAGCACTTGGTGTACTGAGATAACTGTGTTTGCCCAAATGTAGCTGACGCACTCCTCCTTTATCCAACATATGCGTTGAAAACCAAAACGCAGCTTTAAAAATAAAATATTTTGGACTCCGTTGTGATTGTGTAAGCATGAACAAATGAATTCTGATAAGTGATGAGCGCGCATCAAATGAAACTGTGCGACAAAACTATAAAAAAAAAAAAAAAGGAGCCTAAAAGTGAGCACCAAATTATTTTGTATGAGCTGGAGCTATGAGTGGGAACAAAGGCCCTGGATAGAAAGAGTCAAACCGAGTGAAAGAATCCATCACTGCCAATAAGGGCGAGTAGAGCTTCTTTTCTACAGGAGGAGAAGAGAGATGGACAGAATTAGGGCTCATATTGAGAGGAGGAGGAGGAGGAAAGACATAATGGCAGGGGTAAAACCAGAATCCAGTGAAGTGGAATGAAGGAGGGGTAGAGGAGGAGTTTAGGAGAGGAGTGAAAGAGAGAGGGTGGCATTAGGGTAAGAGGGAGACAAGGGGTTCAGATTTAGGAATAAAAAGCTGTGGACGGAGAGGAATGGAAGTGTTACAAAAGGAGGCAGTATGAAAAGGCTGAGAAGCATTAGAAAAGTGGAAATTGGAAAAAGCATTTGGAGAGGAGGCTGAGATGATGGGTAAAAGTCCAAAATGCATCCCTGTGATTAGCATCAACTCTGGGACTTCCCACCAACTGGTTCTCTTCTTGTAAGTGGGTTAAGAGGCACTAAAAGGAAGCTGAAGTCCTGTAATGCCCACACACACACACACACACACACACACACACACAGAGAGAGAGAGTCCAGCTAAATCTGCCCTGCTGTGCCAAACAGCCGTACCTTGACAAAATTTTAATGACCCCGGTCCAGGCAGACGTGAGGAGTAAACAAGCAGAGAGGCCAAAATGTGGAAAAAATAAAATAAAAGGAGGGTTTCAGGACGATTCATTTTAAAAGCAGCAGATAAGCTTATTTGAAAATGGATTCTGTGGAAAAAATATGAACAAATAGTATCCTACCTGCTGAAACCTGTGAACAACCTGGTTTTTATTTAATTCTGACCAAACTGACAGGCTAACAGCTTGACTAAACAAATTAGGTGACCCAAGATACATATACATATACAGTATACATACATACATATATACTGTATATACAACAGATAACATAGTAAAGTATTCACCTCTAAATATTTGAACTAGCATTTTAAGATGCATTTCCACCCAAAGATCTTTCCAAAAGAACACATATCATGTTAGGAGCCGTTAAAGGAGCTGAGTTCAGTTCACTGCATGAATCTAAACAGTAATGATGTCTCACCACTTGTTCTCCTTGAGAAAAAACAGTACTTTCTATCCAAATATACATGATGACGATTAAGCAAATTGGTGTAAGTGCATTAGCCATTGGAACATTGATTTACACTTCTACCAGAAGTTTGCACCTACATTGTGATAAATTATTATTTTGATCACAAGAATCTCTGCTTAGCTGCTATTTTAGATGCATGAGCTTTGAGAGAAGGGCTTTCAACATTCTTGGTTGGCTCTGCAGCTGCAAGTCAAGCCTGTTCCATGTCTGTCATTTTCCAGGTGACCTCATCAATAATGTGAACAATTTGATTCAATCTTGCACAGACACAAATAAATACTGTAACGCAAAAAAAAACTGTCAGTGTTTTTGAAAAGTTGGCTGTATTTTAAGTTAGAGCTTGTAAGACAATTACTTTCTTGGAAAAAGAAATAAAGTGCATTCCCACCATAGAACAGACTAAAGAAAAACACTGAAACGAAAATGTGCGGAGTCCCCGAGGAGCGCGTTCGCTTTTGATGTCTGTGCAGCCCAGAGGCTCAGAGCGCCTTCAATTTGTTGCATCTTAAAGAATGAACGGTGCCGACGATTTCGTACACCGCTTTGATGCTCGCCGTCAAACGCTCTAAACACTCCCCTCTTCCTCTCTGTCTCACTTCATCATCTTCACAGATTCAGTGCAAGAGTGCCCGCGCAATTGCCATGGCAACGGAGAGTGTAATTCCGGTGTGTGCCACTGCTTCCCAGGATTCCACGGGATGGACTGCTCCAAAGGTGCTCGTTATTTACAAATGTGGTCAGAAAAGATGTTTCCTCTACCTAATTGGCAGAGAAAAGCAAGGTGTTGTAGATATATGGGGATGGGGGGGGGGGGGTCATTTTTGAGAGGTGGTGAGGGTATTTGCTGTAAAAAGGTAAAGAGGATTAACAAGCAGCAACATGGCTTTAGGTGAAGTTGTGACAAGCTGACTGATGATGAATGGCAGCTCCTTGAGCTAACAACTCCCTGGCTCTGTGCTCACCTGGGAAAGACATCTTTGATGAGTAGATTAGATACCTCTACCTTTAATTACACTTTATGTCATTGGCACTCTCCACTCTCTTAATCACTTTATTCTCATTCCTATGTGATCGGGTGGGAACGCATGAAGGTTTTACCACTGCACTGCAAACCAACAAAATAAAAACAACTAATAACTCTTTTGTTTTTACTGTTCTTGTGTTTCCCTTTTTCATCCAGCTGCTTGCCCAGTGTTGTGCAGCGGCAATGGCCAGTACGACAAGGGCTCCTGTGTGTGTTACAGTGGCTGGAAAGGGCCGGAGTGCGACATTCCTGCCACACAATGCATAGACCCACTCTGCAGCGGCCACGGCACCTGCACCGATGGAAACTGTGTGTGCTCCATTGGCTACAAAGGACAAAACTGTGCAGAAGGTGAAAGCTGGTGCTTTTGTGGCTTTGCTATAGTCAAGGATGTCGAAGTGAAAACTCTTGGTACTTTACACCGTTTCATATTCTGCCACATATGGTGGTGTTTTTCAAAATTATCAGTTTTGGGTCAGAATTTGAGGACATAAAGTGTGGCTTGAATGGTGTTCATGTAAAGTTGTGATGATATGTATAGGGCTACTGCGTATGAATTGGACTGAGGAGTAAGTTACAGGTTGCAACTGTTAGCATGGTGCATTCTACAGTACGTTGACAAGAAATAACCACTGTGTAGCATTTTGTTCTTACCATTTCTGTGGCAACCCTCCTCTTGTCAAAACCTAAGCCTGTACTAATGGGTGAATTATATACAGTAGTCCCTCGTTTATTGTGGGGGTTACATTCCAGACATCCTTGCAACAAGTGAAAAATTGCAAAGTAATGATGCTATATTTATTTTAGTATTAACTATATATGTATATGCACTGTACAGTACTGCAAAATGTTACTCACCAGCTCTGCAGAACAGCAGCTCGGTTCCAGTTTGGCAGACCTACCCTGCAGCGACGAAGCTCAAAATGTTCTAAACTCTTAAACCTAAGTTATTTCAACAACATGCATATACTAGTTTTGATACTGGGACCCTGTGTACATAATTTCGTTTCATCACATGTACCACATGTGGTGCAAATGACAATAAAGACTCTGATACTCTGATACTCTGATATGTGCTGCACAGTAGCTACCGGTACTGCAAAATGTTATATGGGTACTCAGTCACCAGCCTTGGTCTGGTTCTGGTCCGGTTCTGATCAGCTCTCTGCAGCCGTTGAGCACAAGACGCTTTCAGAGAGAGCCAGGACAAAACCACACAGTGGTTCCGATCAAGTCTAAACAATCCAGAATAGTCCGATGAAAAAAGTCCTGTTGAGCTCCAGAGAAGACACCGGACCTCCAAGCAATGCCTCCCAACTCGAGAGGCCTCCTGGGCTGGCAAGAAGCGCTCAGACTGACCGATGAGGCTGGAAGTAGTCCTGGTCCAGTTCCTTATCTGTTCTCTACTATTTGCATCCACTGAGCGCCAAAGTCACTTTAAATAAGACCACACTTTTTCAGATCCAATCAAAACTTTCCCTCCATTTCAGCAGAAACCAGCATCCGGAAGCATTGTTGGCTTATGGGTAATGTAGTCCTTTAGACTGGCGATACAGTATAGGCTTAATAAGAGAAAATTACAAAATGGCAGCGCCTGTCTGAAGTTTTTTTTCGTTAACTTTTTACTGTATCCCGTTCATTCCCAATCAGGTGAGCAACATCACAGTTCACAATCATGTGTTGTGTACAATCTTGTGTTTACTTTGAAAAACCATGAAGGAACGATTCCACAAAAGTTGAACCGTAAAGTAGCAAGGGACTACTGTACATCATCATCTAGCCATGGTCTCAGCCACCATCTTCTTGGTCTTCTTCTTGTTAGTGCTCCCTGTTGCTGTACTCTGGCAGATCTCAGTTTAGCAATTCGTTTTATGTTCTCCTCATTTTCAAGTACTGTCTTAACCAAACCCACAATAACATTGTACACATCAGTTTCCTTCATGGCCATGTTTGTGTAATGAATGATGACTGGAAAGTGTTGGGTTTTATATAAGCATGCATCATGTGACCAGACAGTGTGCAAACCAATACCAAAAAACGATATGTAGATGTTTTTGGTACTTTTATAATGATGCGTATGCTCTAACAAAAAGCTACGCCGCTGATACACGACTCTATAGCACAGAAAAGGAGGACAAGTAACGCCCATGTCTGTTATGCACAAAAGTACCTAGCACAATGAGGGTGGCTTATGGGTAATACCAGATGGCTAGGCCTCAGATTGACAAAGCCCCTTGGATGAGGGGCGAAACGTTTCTTTTTAACAAAAAAACGAAGTCCAGATGACATGATTCAACCTTTTTTGTTGTTACCTAGCACAATGTTTATTTGTTTGTTAAGGTGTAAATGTGAGGTATACATGATGTTTCAAAGTCACTCCACAGATTTTTTTTGTTTGTTTTTGTCAGCACCAATAAATCCATAGCAACATGCTTTTTTCTGGAGAATGTGCTACGCACGTTTCAGATATGTAAAAAAGGTTATGTTATAATTTCTTACAGCCATGTATCTCACTGTAGAAAAACATGGCAAATAAGCAAAAGTGAGACAGAGATCCCAAAAAAATTATGCATTTTTTTAACTCTACTTCTCCAACTTACAGTAATATAGACCGATCATCGTGGCATAATGTTATGCTGAGTGAGTGTCCGATCCCTCCATATATACAGATGAAGTATGATACTGCAGCCGAACACATCAGAGATTTTATTAAGAGCTGAATTTGCTTCTATTGATCTTGTTAAGAAGGATCTGCTGGGTGCATTCTCCGTCATCAGAAAGGAAGAGGGAGAACAAAAAGAGTAGGGAGGGTTGGGGAGTCAGAAGAGTGAGTCATTAGGTAAGCAAGAATTGAGAAAAGAGGGAGAGAAGAAAGGTGGCTTAGCCAAGGGTGAAGATAAAGAGATGAGAAGACAAAAGGAAAGAAAGAAATCTAAAGACAGAAGGAGTCAAAACTCAAGGCGTCAGAACAAGGTCAGCACTTTCTCCTCTCCACCTCAGTTTTTTACCTCTCCATCTCCTTCCCATCCATCTCCCCCCCCCCTCCTTCTCTGGTCTCAGATCAGATATTCATCACAGCAGAGTCCCTCAAACAATTTACCTGAAGTGCCAGCGACATGAAAATCAATAACTGTGATCCGCGGGGCAAACAGAAACGGAGGGCCGGGGTTACATGTGTGCTTTTATTATTATGTGCGCAAAAATGGTAGGGGGTGGTCATTCTTGCCTGGGGTGGCACAAGGGGGAAAAAGAGGAAGGAGGGGGGGAAGGGTGTCACAAACACCAGGACGGGGAGGGAATAGAAAAAGTTAATGTGATCGGGACAGAGCAATGACAGCAGGCCTGAAGAGGGGTGGATGGGTGGGCGCGCTGCCGAGAGGAGGTAATTTGTCAAATTGGTTTTCACTCACAGCTCAGACTCACAGCTGCCTGTCACCCTGGCAGACTGACAGTGTCAGATTCTCTCCCATGTGTTGGCACGCACGAAAAATACGCAGAAACACATCCGCTCGCTCATAGCTGAGGCCAAAAGCTCACAATGAATAATGTGTCTGTGGGGCTATTAGGCCTTTTATTCCCAGAGAGAAAGAAATCCTGTGCTCCAATTAAACGTCCAGCTATTATTTACAATGTGTTTTAACTGCATCAGTTACGGCTTTATGTATTTCATCATTCCCATACAAAATGAATTAAACAATGTCCTCATTTGTATCTTCCTTTAAATAAATCCTTAAATAGCTTAGCATTCCTAAGCATATGCATATTGCCTGCCACCTTTCAAGACAGAGTTTTAATTCAAGATGGCCGCTGCAGCCAAATTCAGCAATTTTAAGTAAGTTATTTTGTATTGGCAAAGATAAATTAGCTGTAGCAGCCATGTTGTCCAGGGTTTACAGTAGTTTCTCGTTTATCGCGGGGGATCCGTACCCTGAAGACCCACGATAAGTGAAAAAAATGTGAAGTGGGAAAAGTAGTATAAATAGTCATTTGTTTTAAACCCTTCCCACTCTCTTGCAATATTCTAAACAATGTTTCTAAACTCTAAATGCTCTGAAAGAGCACAGAATGCCATGAGTTCTCTCTCTGCCTCCACTGCTTTCAGCCACCTGCAAGTGCTCTTGGCCACGCCCACTTCTCCACTCTGTATGGAGATCAGCTGATCAGCTGCAGCAGGCTGCACAAATGTGCAGGAGGTGCTAAATAATTGAAAATAATTTATTTTAAATAAACATTCTATGCCGATCGTGCGGCTCGTCCATCAATCAACCAGTTGTGTGTCGTGTTTGTAATTTTATTTTGAAAAACCGCAAAAGAGCGAGTCCGCGATAAATGAACCACGAAGTAGCGAGGGACTACTGCACTTCAAATGTCAACCAGTTCTAGATGTACATCTAAAGATTACTTTTCGAGTTTCAATGAAATATTTTTGATATTACATGGAATATTTTGCTAACAGACAGTGATGACTGGGCTAATCATAGGTAAAGTTTTAAGCACAGATGTCAGAGAAAAGACAGCACTTAAGGTATGGTTGAGGATGACATTACAACCAAATAAAATTTTAGCTCAGTATTTATCAAATTGACTGAGTTGAAGCCATTTTTTGTGTTTGCTAAGCTCGCTTAACTGTAGCAGCCATGTTGACTCCAGAATTTGTTTGTTTCATTCATATCTGTCCACTGGTTCATGAGATATTTTGCTAACTGTACAGGTAAATGAACACACAGACTTTGCCCACGGCAGCAATAACCAGCTCTGATGTGATATTGTCAAGTTTCTGTCAAACTGTGAATTTATTATTTATTTTTCCAACGTCTGTGTCTCTTTCTTGATGCAGTGGATTGTCTGGACCCGACTTGTTCCAACAATGGCATCTGTGTAAATGGGGAGTGCCACTGTAAGCCCGGCTGGGGAGGACTCCACTGTGAGCTCCCCAGGGCTCAGTGCCCAGACCAGTGCCATGGCCATGGCGCCTTCATACCAGACACCGGCCTGTGCAGCTGCGACCCCAACTGGATGGGGCCCGACTGCTCCATGGGTAAATGCACAACACCCAGAGACTGCAAAAAAGACAAATGCTCTGAGGGATGAGGGAGGGTCAAAGCCGTAGAACAAAACACCTACTAACTGTTGTACCGAGTTATTTTGTGGTCCCAGGATACTTGACTATTCGTTAGCCATTTTTGCTTCATGCTGTTCTGGTTTTTCAAATTGGATTTGGATGAAATCCACAAAAAAATTCAAACATGCTTCAAAATAGGAATCGGCAACTGTTACATCGTTGGAGCCAAATTGGAACGTGCTGGAACAAAATGTGGAAAGTTTTTTTTTTTTTTTTTTTTTTTTTTTTTTTTTTTTTTTTTTTAACTGTAAGTAACGACATGGCTTTGATAGCATTTTATATTTTTCAGCATACTGCTCCAAACCTAAAGTGGGCAAGCAAAAACTGTACCCAAGCAGTGGAGCAAACATTTAGGAGGAAACGCATGAACAATACTTGCAGACACTAAATCACACACACACTGAAATGGTGTTGTTGTTTTTTTCCAACATTTAACATTTGGTCAAAATTCATAAAGATGTTAATCTAAGAGGTTGTCCAATGATTGTTGTGTTGGATTTCTTTAACTCTTCGAGTACAATAAATGTGAATGTAGGAGGTGGGTTTGCTTTGTGGATAATGGGTCAGCATGTCACTGTTGAGAGAAAAGATGGTCAAATGCAGTGAGATTCAAAATGAAACAATCTAGAAGTAAAAAAAACTGCAAGAAAGTTTAAAAGCTCAATTATTTCTTAAAATAAACCTGTTGACTCTCTAAACTTGAGGCAGTTGTCTTCATCGTCACAGTTTACTTTCTTGCTCATGAGTAGCACTTCAGCATTTTTCATAAGAAAAGTAATGCCTACGTTTTATTTTATTTTTTTAAATAAAAGTTGAAACACTGTCTGAACCAGCATGATCCCTCCACAAGCGTCGATGCCTGCACACTGGGGTGCCTGAGTGCACAAGCAGTTTAGTCACATCTCACTACCTGTACCGTCTCCGCCCCGCAGCATCTGAACCTCTCAAGCAGTGACTCAGAAAAAAAACAAATTGTCTTCATAAAATTACCATTACCTCTTTATAATTAAGGTGCAGGATGGAAACTGTTGATTTTTGTCATGTAAATTAGATTGTTTTGCCTCTTAAAAGATTCTATTTTTGTACTTGGCAAGAAAGGTTTTCAAGTTCTTCCATTGTTAAACGCAGAAGAAACAAAACCTAAGATCCATCCATCCATTATCTTTGTCTTGTTCTTCCTTTCTGGTTCATGGGGGTCACTGGTGCCCATATCCAGTAGTCACTGTGTGAGAGGGTCACCCTGGACAGGTCTCCAGTCCATCATATGGACACACAGAGACAAATGAGACAAACAACCATTCACGCTCTCACTTTGAAATGAAAGATGTGAAAAAAAAAATCTGTTTTTTTTTTCATGATTTCTTGCCTACTATCACCTGCTATCTGCCTATCACCATTTCACATAGGATTTTACTGACATTTTAATTCATGTATTTAAATTTCAACTTATATACATGATGATGTAGGGGCAGGCAGCCCACTCAAGACCCGAAGGTCCTGGGTTCATCCCCCAGTCATTGCACATCTCGTGGTATCTCTGAGCAGGACACCTACCGTTAATCCCGAATTGCTCCCTGGGCAGCATACACAGCTGCCCACTGCTCCACTTGGGTGCATCCCAGGTGGTGCAATGTGTTAAATGCAGAGAACTAATTTCATCATTGTATGGGAACATATAATGATGACAATCTCAGACTTCCTTTCTTTCCTTTCCTAATATCTACTGTCATCTAAAACTGGAAGTGTTTAAATTTTTTATTCATACCAACGACACGTTTTATGCAACGGTTTCAAACTATTTTGGACTAGATGGTGTGTTTAAACATTTTGCTGGTTTGCCATACTCAAAAACTAAAACATTACAAATTTAAAACCAGGCTTTCTTGACCGTCTACATATTGCCCACTGCTTTGCGTGACATTTTGAATAAATGTCTAAAATAATTTTTGTGTGATTTAAGACTTTGGTTAAAATCGGTCCAGATGTTTGTGAGATATTTTGCAAATAGACAAAAACAATACATTTTTTTTCCTACTTTTCTTGGCACCATGATTTTTATATATATACATATATAT
>JARVGV010054977.1:12812-23149 GCA_031762435.1 Hypsolebias longignatus | reverse complement strand
TCGCAGAACCGTCGACTCCCGTAGCGGATCGTATCGTCGCCGCAACGCGTCGAAGCGCGCCGTCGGCGTCGAAAACGTCGCCGAACGTCGCGATGTACTCGCACGAGGTCAACGGCGCGGTTAACGCGTTGCGAATGTCGAACGCGGCCAGGTTGTAACAACCGCATATTTGCTTGAGCAATTCGTACTTGATCTCTCGGGACGCGTCGGCGCGCGCGTCGAACCACCGCGTCAGCGACGAAAAGTTCTCGCACAAACACGCGAGCCTCCGAACTGCGACGTCCCACGGCGACTCGTTAGCGTCGGACGAGGCGTCCCGCCGGATAGCCGAAAGGAATAATTTCGCTGTGATGTCCGACAGTTCGGCACGCGAACTGTTTCCAATAGGCTTCGCACGAGGCGCTTTCGGCGTCGACCGTGACTTTTTCTTGCGCGCCGTTTTCGTCGAGGCGACTTTCGTCGTCGTCGACGAGCCCCGGCACTCTTTTGTCGTCTCGTCGTCGCCCATCGGTTTGTGTCTGCTCGCGCGCTCTTCTTCTTCTTTTGTGCGTGAGACAATACGACGTCGTCGTCGCGGTGCACAAGACGGTGCACGGGGCGCGCGGCGCCAACACGCGATCGATCTGCCTAACGGCCAGCGTTTGTTTCGTGCTCGTGCCTAGCGCGTTTGTGCGGTACGCGTATCCGCAGCGTTGACACTCGTCGTTCGCGTCGCCGCGTGCCCTCAGCGACGTCAGTGTGTCGCGGAGACGCCGATGCCACAGTTCGTGAGCGCCGCACGCGATCGCCGTCAGTATCACGAACCGGTACGGCGTCGTCAGGGGTTCGCGAAAGGTTTCGGTCCCGAATCCGCGATCCAGATCGAGTCCCGTCTCGGTGAGAGCGACGCGAGCCCAGTTGACGCCCGACTCGCCGTGAACTTCGTGAATAGAGCGCCCCGTCTCGCTCGCGAGCTCGTCGTTGTTTGTGTCGTATCGCCACGTCACGCAGGACCCCCAAGGCGCGTCGTCGCGCGGGTGCGCGACGACTCCGGGCGACGCGTAATACTCGGTAAATCGGCACTGTTGATATATGACCTTGAACGCCAACGGCGCGCACAAGGCGGCCAACGTCTCGCGCAACATCTCGGCGACCGCGGGCTCGTCGTCGGCGACCGCGCAACAGCGCATGTTACGAAGAACGCGGTTCAGCGTGGAATATATCGCGGAAACTTGCTGTTCGCTTTTCGTCGGGACGCCGTAGCGACGCACGACGGGCTCCGGGAACGCCCGATAGGCGTACGCGATGGGCGCGCCTGCCAGCGTGCCCACCGCCGAAACGGGCCGTTTTAGCCCGTCCCTTCGCAGGTGGTCGACGGTCAAGAGGCCGTAGAGCGCGTACGACGAGCAGGTAAACTTGACGATTATACAATCGTCAGCGGTGGCACCGACGCCCGACACGGGTATTCGATACACGTCGGCGACGACCGAGACGGCCGTCTCGGAGCACGGAATACGTTTCTCGATGTCGACGCAGCACACTTTGGTGTAGTCGACGCGCGTGACGTTGTGCGCATTGGCGCACTCCAACGTCAAGTCCGGGGCCTCGGCGGACGGATCCATCGTCGTCGTCGAGTCTGTGTGTGTATGTTTTAGTCGTCGGAAATCACGGCGGACGGCTCGCGCTCCTCGCCGGCCTCGAACTTTAACGGTCGAGCCGCACTCGCGTCGTCGTCGCGTCGTTCGTTCGGTTCGGACGCGGTTTCCGCCTCGGCGTCTCCACCGCTCGAGGGCGTGTCGTCGTCGATGGGTAATACTTCGTATTCCGCCACAGACGACTCGTCCAAGGGCTCGAGTTCGGCGAGACAATTGCGTGTGGTGTTACACTCCAGTTCGTCGAGGTAGTCCTCCGAATCGCTGAGCCGAGGCGACGTCGCCACGACGATCTCCGCGCAGTCGTTTCGCGCGGGCAACACCGCGTCGGTCTCGTCGCCTCCTCCGGAAGAAGAGGCGACGAGGATCTCTTCGACCGCGGCGACTCTCGTTCCGTACCGGCCGGTGGCGGTCAAGTAGCGACCGACGTTGCCGTCGCGACTCGGCTTCGCGAGCGGATAGTGTCGAGCCATGATGTCGTTCAGCGCGCGCGGCGACATGCGGTTGACCGCTCTCAGGACGACGACGCCAGCGGGGCGCTCCTCGCGTTTGTTCATTATTGTCGCGTCGGGTCGGGCGTGTACTCGCACGTGACGCATCGCGAGTACAGGGTCTGTATGTCCACTAGTACTTCGGAAAAAATCGTTTGCGAGCACCTCGGGCACGACGTGTACATTTGTTTCAGCTCGGTGTACGTGCACGTGTTGGCCCTGGCCGTCCTCAGCGGTACGTGCACCACGGTGGCCGAACAGCACGAGGACCTGAACGACATGGTGTCCACGTCGAACTCCACGTCGATGTTTCGGGGGTTGCCTCGAACTTCGGACGAATGGAACGTCTGGTTCTTCAGACACCTGGAGCAGCGCAGATCGCCGTCGGTTTTCGCGACGACGGGCGGTTCGTCGCGAGACTGCGGCACCACCACGATCTGCTCGTGATTGTGATCGACCCAGTTGACGTGACAATTGAGGACGCCGTAGAGAAGCGTCTGCGTTTTCCGGTCGAGCGCGCGGAGCCTGTGGTACTGTTCGTTGTGTATAACGGGCAACGCTCGCGTCAGCTCGGGGAAGCACGCGGCCGCCAATTCCAGCGGCCGGTCCGTCGTGTACGCGACGGCCAACGAAAAGTACGCGTTCAGTTCCCACGACGAGCTGATCGTGAGCGCCGGGTGTCCCGCGCTTTTCACCTGCTGGAACGTCTTGATCATCTTGGTCCGGTAGGACCTGCGCGGTAGCGCGACGCCCAACCGAGACCATTTCACTTCGCGACCGCGAGCGGTCTCGCCGTCGAACGTCGCGTGCGCGCAGCGTTTGCGAGACGGGCGGCCGTCGGTCGGGAAAACGACGGTCCGCTCGTCGGTCGGGAAGGTGGGCCCTTGGACGACGGCGCAGGCCGTGAGCTTTAAAAACTCGAAGCGCACGCTCTCGAGCCTAACATCGACGTGAGCCGCGTCGAAGCAGAGCACATCTCGCTGGTACTTGTAGAAATCCGCCAAGAGGGCCAGCCGTAGCAGCGTTTCGAGCTCCGTCGACGCGTACGAGACGTCCTTTTGCACATCGGGAACCGCGTAGCCCGCTTCGAAGAACGCGGCCGTCACGTCCCACCACAGGAACGAGCACAGCCGATACGCGTCCCGGCAGTCGCGAGGTTTGCCCTTGGCCATCAGGAGCCTGACCAGCTGAGAGCGAGCGGTCGAGTCCGACGGCGCCTCTTTCTGTCTGCAATGGCACACAACGCTAAGACAATCCAGATACCCGCGCAACAGGAGGCTTTTTGCGTTGTTACGGGACCATACGACTCCTGCATCCAATACGAGAGTCGCGTCTCCCCCGCGGCTCCCGTGCTCGTGGACTCGCCGGTGGTCTTGCATCTCTGCTACCCCGAGCTGTTTCCCGACGAGGTTCTGAAGGTACACGCCGAGCACCTGGGTCACTTCTTGGCGCTGCAAGGCGTGCCGAAGATCGACGACGAGCTGGAGGGCGCCCTGTACAGGGGCCTGTGCGCCGCCTTCACGGAGCGAGCGGTTCGCGACGCGTACGCCGAGCGCGTCGACGACGACGACTGCGGCACGCCGAAGGTGTTTGCTCGCGTGAACAAGACGGGGACGAAAGACGCGCTGGCGCTCGTCCGAAGACTTCTGGCGCTCTTTGACAAGGACGAGCTGCGCGGCGAGATACCGTACACGCGCGACACGGAGCCTCTTCACGTGCTCTTTCTGAGCTTGGTTCAGCTGTTTGTGGTTTTCCTGAGCAGCGCGATGACCGAACAAGACCTGGCGACCGTGACGAGCGTGGCGTCGGCCGTGTTCCTCGAGCTGAATCACGGCCACCCGCTGTGCGCCTCGACGATACTCAAGCCCATGTTCGTTCCCTACTTCGAACAGCAAAAAAGGCACGCGCCGGGCAAGACGTCGTCGTCGTCGGAGCGTCGCGGCGGCGAACAAAACGTCATGTACTACAAGCTGTTTCAGGGCTACGAGATGGACTCGGACGGGGTGGACACGCACGCGTCGGACGACATGTGCTGGACGGAATACGGACTGGGCGGCCGCATGCAAGGCCGTGCGCTGGTGGAGCGCGGGACGAGAAGATTGTGGTTCGCGGCGCCGCAGTACGGCGATAGACTGTCTATGATGTCCGACGGCGGGGGTTGGACGAAACTGATGGGCGGTCAATCCGACGAGAGAGCGAAACGCATCGCGTCGATGTTGGTGTCCGACGCGGTGATGGGCTACGTGCAGTGTGCGGTGTTTGGGACCATGCGTAACGCGTTGCCCTGCCACGACAACAGCGACTTGACCGTCGAGGTTATGACTCAGCTAGGGGGTTCGATGAGCCAGTTCGCGACAAAGGCGCTGCGCCACCAAAGCGCGATTCTGTGGACCGGCGTGCGAAAGCTGACGGACGGCTGTCTGTCCGTCGCGGGCGTCGGCTTCATGGGTCAAGACAGAGGTTCCTCGCTGATGTTCGGCCGAGTGTACACGGGCGCCGACGACAAGAAGCTGCCGAGCAAGTGTACGTACGGAACGTTCACGTCCGTGGCGCTGACCCTGACGAGGGCCACGATGACGAGCGTCGCTCTGAACGTCGCGCTCGGCCAACGTGGGGACAACACAAGTCCGCGGCGCGACAACCTCCACACTACGCTGTCGACTCCGTACAGAGCGTCCGCCCCGGCGGACGCTCTGGGGACCACGGGCGACATGACGCTGTACGCCAGGTACAACCACAGATTGAACAACGGCGAATTTACCGAGGTCGCCAACGTGAAGTCGCTCACCGACCCGACGCACGTCGCTCACGTGCACGTGGACAACCTGACGCCGGAGAGCAAATATCAAATGACGGTGTCGCACGGCGCCCTGCCCATGTGCCCGCTGACGACCGCGCTGACCGTCCGGCAGACCGTCGTTATGCTGACCGGCTACATGTGCGCCGAGCTGGCCAGGGTGACGTACGGTGGTCACAAGGTGTCGAACAATGCGCTGTGCAAACATCTGACCGGACTGATACTGCACGGCAAATTCAAGAACGCGCTGACCACCGAGTCCGCGAACGTGGACACCATGAAGGCGCGCTTCGGCGAACTGTTGAAAACGTCCGGGCCCGTGTTTAGCGCGACCCAGCGGCACGTTCGGCAGTACCTGGACTCCGTGGAGTGGTTGAACCCCAGCGACCCTCGACTGCCCGAGTGCGTTCGCACGTCGCTCGCCATCATAGGCGACACTCGATGGGCCGTGGAGAAGATTATGCGCGACAAGAACAAGAGCTACAACAGGGTCGTGTTGCACAACGGCTCCGACGGGACTCTGTTGCGGATGAGCACC
This sequence comes from Hypsolebias longignatus, assembly GCA_031762435.1. NCBI lineage: Eukaryota > Metazoa > Chordata > Actinopteri > Cyprinodontiformes > Rivulidae > Hypsolebias > Hypsolebias longignatus. Next base: position 17,692 of record JARVGV010054977.1, on the reverse strand, counting down.
ATGTACGCGAACGAAAAATATATGGTGCACGCGCCCCTGTTGACTTCGGTGAACTTGACGTTGTTCAGTAACCAGAGCGCGAGCCGCGCCATGTGTAAACTGGCGAAGCGCGGCCCGTTTTACGTGGTGCGCGTGTTCCCGAACAGGTGCATCGACCTGACGAGCTATACGGCCAAGTACGGCGACGAGGCTGCGGCGTGCGGTTCGAAAACCAGCGGCACCGTGACGCAAGTGTTTGCCAAAATCAAAGAAGAGGTGTCCTACGTGTTACCCAGAATCGACGCGAGGCGAATAAAGATGCTGGCACCCAACATGAGCCGAGAAGACCTGTTGAAACTGGTTGAGATGGTGCGGGCCGAAAACATTGCGATCTCGGGAAATCTCGACCAGGACGACGACGACGACGACGACAAGCCCGCCCGGGCGGACACCGCCACGCGTAATAATAAGCGCTCTCGCGCTGCGGACGACGACGACGAACCGCCACGGAAACAGATCTGCCACGACGACGCGTCGCCTGCACCGAGAGGTTTATTTTCTTCGAGAGATCAAAGCAGCAGCGATGACGACGACGACGACCGAGCGTTGTCGTCACCCAGTATATTCGACGCGGAAGACGGCGGCTTCTGATCGTCGCCGTGCCCAAGCAAGAGATGTTGTTTTCACCCCAAAAAAAAAATTCTTAAAACAAAAAAATACAAAAAAAAGATACGTTTGTTTGTTTTCTTTAGTTTCATCACGTGTTTCAAAAGAACCCGGGGCAGTCACACAATAAAGAAAAACACAAAGACACAGTTTGTTTGGTTTCTTTCTTTATTTATTTATTTTTTTTGGGAAGTCGTCAAGAGTGTAACAGATGGAGCACGTCGACGTACAACAGTTCGACTGCGAGGACCAGCGTTCTGTAGGCGCAACCCAGCTCGTGCAATTCCGCGTGAACGGGCATCAGAAAGTTATTTTCCAGCGTGGCCAGCGTGTTGCCCAGGTTCGCGGTCGGCACCTTGGGTATCCGCGTCTTGCTGCGAACGTTGAGTTTGACGAACTCCTCCTCGATTCTGTCGACGTCGTGTTCCTGACACGGAGTCAAGTCGAGTCGGCCGCGTTGGACGCGCGCGCTCACGAGCGGGCTGATGATGCCCGGAATCGAGACGACGCGTCCGTCGTGCGCGCCGGTGAACCTGCACGCTTGAGGCTCGCACGCGCGACCGACGACAGGGGGCGCGAACGAGCACACGCCGTATATATTCATAAACTCGTACGAGATCGACTCGGTGCTCAGTCGCGCCACGTGTTCTCGCACCAGGTCGCGAACTTGCACGAGCGTTTTGCTTCGCATTTCCGCGTACAGTTGCCTGTACAGCGAATCCACGGCGGCCTGCGCGCGAGGCGTCGCGTCGTCGGGCAACGAGCCGTAACAAGCCTTGATGGCCGTCGTCGTGAAAAACAGCGCCGCCGGCGCGTCGTCGTCGTCGTCTCGCTGTCCGGGTCCGCACGTCGACATAGTACACTACGACAAGTTGATTCTGTATATGGTGGCCGAACTCGAACGCGCGACGGGTCGAGTCGTCGCGCTGCACGACGAAACGTTAATCGAGTGCGTCGTCGTCAAGCACAGGGAGCTGGTGTCGGGTCCGACCGTGTGGGCTCCGAGCGCGCGGAGATACGTCCCGTTCGAGCAGCGCGAGCACGGCGCGTTCGCCGTGCTGAGTCCGAGCGGACCGACGCACGTGCGCTGCGTCGCGAAGCTGTTGCCGATCTACTGTCGGCTGTGTTTTTTGACCGACTGTCACGAACGAGCCGCGCGCGCCACGCAAACGCTGCTGCGCAGGCTCGAGTCGCACGCGATCCCGTTCGAGCTCAGGACCTTGGAGTATCTGCTGTGCAACCTGTCGGCCGAGCCGCACGCGGTGGTGGGCGAGATCGCGCGGTCTCCCGACGTGTCCGTCGACGTAAAAGTCGCCGTCGACCTGCTTTGGAATCACTTGGTGTTGGTGTACGCCGGGAGACGCAGACTGCTGCTGTATAACGTGGACGCTTTCTTGGGCCGCGCGCAAGACTCGCGCGCGCTGTGTCCGGCCGGCCTCAGGGGCGCCCTGTTTGTGCACGGCAAACACGAGCCCGTGTCGAAGCGGGAGGCTCGATCGCGACGCCGAAAGCAACGAGGTTGGAGCGCGTGCCCGGTCCTGTCGAGACGATCCGTCGCCGCCGATGTCCCGGGAGAACGCGCGCGCTCCTCCGCCGCCGCCGGCAGCGGAGTGTTGCTGTACGAGTCGCGCGCATCGCGTTTCTGTTGGCTCGCGGCGCTGTGGAGCCTGGACTTTGTGTGCAACAGATACGCGTTGCGTTGGCTGCACAAACCCGAGCCGATTCGGAGGCCGTGAGTCTCTCGCGGGGTTTTCGACGGCGTCGCGCGTCGACTCGACGGAAACGCTCCGCGAGACGGGCAGTTGCGTGGTGCGGCTGTCGCGCGGAGTACTGCTGCACGCGCTTCACGTAAACACCGTGGGCAACCAGAAGTGCAAAAGCGTCGTGTATTCGGATCGGCTCAGGCGATATTCGCGGCTGCAGTCCAACACGACCAAGACGAGACGGGTGAGCAGATTACGTTTCGTGTCGGACAAGAAGCGTCTTTGCTCCCAGCACGGCTACAAGAATACCCGGATAGAGTTTTCCGCCAAGCCGAGTCGCAGCGCCAATTACACGTCCAACGCCAAGCCTCTGTTGCAGTCGTACTTCCGAGGCGTGTTCGAGACCGTGGCGCTGTCGCAGGGACTTTGCGTGACGTCCACGAAGCCGTTCAGGGTGAGCAACGAAAACCTCACGTCCTACATCTACGGCGTCGCGAATCCGCTGACCGTCGTCGTCAGGATGCGGAACACCAAGAGCTCCTTTCACACGCCCTTCTTTTTCTCCTCCGTGAACGTGGCGAGCAACGATCGGCGCCACCAGCTGTTCGCGTCCATGTCGATCAATTCGCAGAAGGTGAAACACGTGGGCGAACTGGCGGAGGCTCTGGAGAAAGTAACCGCCTTCATCGAACTGCACGCGCACGTGAATCGCCTGTGTTGCGAACTCGCGCACGATCGCCGCGGCATGCTGACGTCCAGGGAGAAACTGTGCATCGTGTATTTGACGGAGGCGTACTTTTTGCACACGCTCGATCGCAGCAACCCGGCCCACTGGCCCGGCTACAGGACGACGGTCACGAACGCGTACGCGCGACGCTACAAGAGCCAGCTGTCGCCGTTTCAGGACAAGGCGCTGACCAACTACCACATGAAGAATCCCGAGTTTGTGCACATAGTGCCGTGGCTGCTCGACAACCCCAGCGAGCTGCACGACGCCATGCTCGTGTCCCACGAGCGATACCTGGCGTTCGAGAACAAGCTGTCGGCGAGAGCCGAGCTCATCGTGACCGCGGCCGTTCACGCCAACAAAAGTAAGAAACGCGTCCTGCCCGAGGGGTTCCCGAGCGTGCGCGACGTCGACTTCGGCGCGTTGGACTACACGCTGGACACGTTGACGAACGCGATACGTAACACGCGCGTGATCAAGTTGGCCCGGCACAAGCGCAAGAGCGCCGCACACGGTATTGACGAAGACGGCGTCGCGTCGTCGTCGAACGGCGGCGATGAGCTCACGCGCGAGCACTCAGGATGACGTTTTGCGAGTGTGGGCGATCGTCAACGCCCACTACGAGAACGCGCTGTCCGAATCCGGTCGCGACGAGGCGCTCGCGACCGCAGCGAACGCGATCGAGGCCGCGCTGAAGCACAAGCGCGCCATCATCGCGGAGCTGACGACAAAAACGCGCGAGATACGCGAGTACGTGCGCGAACTCGAGGCCGAGACGGAAAAGCCCGCGCGCGAGGCGGCCGACGCGTCGTCGCGCGCGGCTCTGGCTGGCGAGTGGCACTTTCTCTATCTCCAGGACGGCTCGGTCTTTGGCTACATGACGATCGTGCCCGGATCCGTGCGCGTCCGCCAACATCCCGACGGCTATTGCGTCAGCGAGGCCGAATTCACGCTCCCCGACGCGGTGTTAGACGAAGCGCTGCGCGTGACGACCGAAGACGGCGAGCGCGCGGGTCGTCGCGTCACGTGTCCGTGCTGCAAGCTGGCCTTCGATCACCGCGACTTCTGGAAACACGGTCTACGCGAGATAATAACAAACGGCAACAGGGTGGCGGGCTATCGCGTCTTGTCGGACGCGCGCGACGCGTGGCGCGTCGAGCCGACCTCGGGCTGGAGCGAGCCTATTTACAGACCGCGCGAGCGTTGCCGAGTGAACGCGCTAGGTCAGGGTTTGTCCGATCTGGGGCTCGATCACTTCTTGTCCGACAAACACTTTACGCGAACGCTGGACGCCGCGGTGGCAAAGTTGGCCGAACACCTGCGCCGACACACATAATGCTGTCGTTCTCGTCGCAACGAAGCGCGGGCCCGCCGCAGGGCGTCGCCGACGAGACGCCGCGGTATCGCGCGCTGTCCGAGGACGTCGTGGCTTTGGACTATCTGACGGGAGTCGTGGCGACGACGGACGACTCGTACGCGCTGGTGCAATACAAGGCCACCGACAGACACAAGGCCAGCGCCGGAACCAGAGTTCAAGTCGTCGACCGAATAAACGGCTTCGCGAACAAAGTGCGCTCGCAGGGCGTGCCCGTCGAAGCGGCGCTCTGCTTTGCCGAGGCGTCGCGTAAGACGGTGTTGTGGATGCGTATCTCGCTGGAGCGCTGCGACGAACTGAGTCTCGAGGCGTTGTGGTTGATCGGCGGCCGGGTTCGCTTGAACGCGACCGCGGGGTTTCTGCTGATTGAAGTGGACGACCCCGCGTTGGAGGCTCACGCGATAGTCGAAGGCGGTCGACTGGAGAAGCG
>JARVGV010054977.1:0-12712 GCA_031762435.1 Hypsolebias longignatus | reverse complement strand
GGGTTTCTGCTGATTGAAGTGGACGACCCCGCGTTGGAGGCTCACGCGATAGTCGAAGGCGGTCGACTGGAGAAGCGTCGCGTGGCAGCCGACGACGACGAAGGCCCATCTTCGGAGCCGACTCGGAGCGAACGCGCGTCGTCGGCCAACGACGACGCCGCTGCCAAAAACGATTCGCCGCCGTCCGGTAAGAGCGCGCGATCGGCGACTCCGTCGAAATTTCACAAACGACTGCAGAAACGGTACAAGCTGCGTAGCAGGCACAAGAAACTGCTGCGGTCCGCGGTGCGCGTTTTAGACGAGCGCCCGACACCCGCGTCGTCCGACGCGTCGCCTCCTCCTCCTCCGACGACAAACGGCCCTACTACACGCGAACCCGCGTCGTCCGACGCGTCGCCGCCGACGACAAACGGCCCTACTACACGCGAACTCGCTGTCGCGGATCCCGCGAGTTCGCGTCGTCGGAACTCCGCCGAAGAGGCGATCGCGATCGACGGTCGCGGCGCCAAGTGTCTCGTGATGTGATAGCGACGTCGTCGTCGTCTCGCCGAGTCTCTCTGTCCACCTCGTGCTGACACCTGACGTCGGAGGGGCGCAAGCCCAGCTTGTTGGCCAGCAGCAGGCCGTACGCGGTCGGATGCAGCGAGTCGCGCGTCAGCATGATATCGTTGACGGTCAACGCGCCGTCGGGTCTGCGGCCAGCCAGGCTGTCGGCGAACGTGACGCCGGACGTGTTGAGGAGGGTGACCATTATGTTGTGGAATATGTGCACGGGCGAGCCGGACTCTAGTTCGCGCATCGCGTCTCTGGTGTTGTATTGGATCGTGTTGTGTCGCCTGCTGAACTGGCTGAATCCCGAAAGGGCGCTGCGCCAAAAATTGCTCCACAAGCTGAGAATCTCTTCGAGGTGCGCGATCGTCACGGACGACGGGTAGCTGCACACGAGCTTGACGTCGCGGCCCAGGTCCGTGACGGGATTCGACGCCGCCGTGGTCTCGTTTTTCCTCTTGAACTCGTCGCACTTCGCCGCTATGTTCTCCGCTTTGGCGAGGAGGCTCGCGTCTTTGCACTCGGACCTGAACTTGTGCAGCGCGACGTCGGGTTGTCGCGCCACGCCGTCGACGAAACGTTTGATCGTGGCGAGCTCTCGGCCCTCGGCGAGCATGGCGCTCATCATTTTGCTGAGACTGTGAGAAACGCTCGCGGCCTTGTGCTCCGAGGCGGACGCGCCGGCTGCGCCGGACCGAACGATGAAATCGGCGGGCAGCGCGTGCAACGGAATGCCGAACGCGTCGGACCGTTGGTCGCGAGTGATGTACCGAGACACGTTGTCCATGAGGGGCCGTCCCGTGCCGCCGCCGGTCATCGCCGAGACGTCGGACCCGCCGTCGTCGCGCCTCGCGGCCAACATGGCGTCCGCCAGGTACGTGAGCGAGGACCTGTCGTCGGCCGTGCTCGTGTACATGCGGCTGGCCGACGACGACGCGAGTCCCTCCACCACCGACCGAAACAACAGGTCCCAGTTCTTCACGGCGGACTGCACGCGCTTGGCCAAGGTGGCGGTGTCCGACCCGGGCGTCCACGAGCTGTCCCACGTGAGCGCGCGCCTGTACAACACCCCGTCCACGCCGGCCGTGACGAGACCCGTCTGCTCGTCGTAGAAGGCCACGCAGCGCGACGCCTTGCACTCGGGAATCAGCGGACATTTGCCGTGCTCGAACGTCTTCATCACGCCCCAGAGAGCCACGACTGCGAGCTTCAGTTCCGTCTCCTTGATGGGATCTCGGACCAGGGTGTCGTCGCGCGCTATCCAGTCGCCTATGATCTTGCCGACGACGGCCACCACGGTGCTCGGCACGGAATTGCTCATCAGCAGCTGCAGCGTCCGCGGCAGTTCGTCCAACGACATCCGCAGCACGTCGGGCGTGACGCGGTCGTGCGCCGCTCGCTCCCGCGCCGCCTCTCGCGCCGCCTCGTGCGGGTCGAGACTGTCTTGTATCAAAATAAAGTGTTTTCTGTGCACGCAGCGACTCTGTGTTTTGTGTGAGTTTGTCGCGTTGGCGAACGCGGGCCGGTCTCGCGACGCCGTGCGCCGAGTGACCCTCGTCGGCACCGTCTCCGGCAGCAGGTCGGCGATAGTGTGTTTTGCAGCCACGCCCACGCACGAGTTTCTCAGCCGGTTCCAGGGCACGAACGCGCAGGGCACGAAGCCGGCCAGCACGGTCCAACGTATCATGTTTCGCAGCGTGGTCTTTACGTGATCGAACATGTGATTGGACGAATAGTAGTCGACGAGGTACCTGACCAAACACGTGCAGCTATCGCTGTTGCTACCCAGAACGTTGTAGAGCAACAGTTCCACGGACAGGGTCGGGCTGAACGTGTTGACGATCTCTTCGATGGTCATGGCCAGTTGCGGGTCGTCGCCCACGTACGTCCACGCCGACGCGTCGCGATGTAACGGCACCAGCCCGTAGTCCGCGTAGTTTGGCGCGCGGTCCGTGTCGTTTACGCACTCGTCGCGTCTGAACCGGTGCAGTTCGTCGTCGCACCGCCGTTGTCGCAACGCGACCTCCGCCAGCTCCTTCTCGGCGCGAAGCGTGTCCCGGGTCATGATGCGGACGGAGCTCGTGTGTGGGGGGAGAGGGGGGTAAAGGAAAACAAAGTTAAATACTATTTACTCGCGCGTACGTAAATAAACGCCTACGACCATGGCCGCGTGTCTACTCCGAGCGCTGTGTTGCTTCTATAACAGCCGTGGCCTGTGGCAACAACAACAACGTCCCACTCGGTACAATTCGGGCTATTTCAGCGACGACGACGACGACGTCGAGGGTTACGACACCGACGACGACGCCGAGCGCGTGGACCCGGAACGGAACATAAAGATCGTACGGACGAAACAGGCCGCCATCGCGGCCACCACGGCCGCGATAAACACGAAACGGCTACTAAACAAACACGCCGGCGATTCGAGATTACTAATGTACCACGACCGCCGCGAGTCCGCCGTGAATAAAGCGTACGATCGCCTTGACGCGGCTTCGAGGAGTGACCGTCGTACCAACAACAACTCGAGTCGATTCGCTCGCGGTACGAGGTGGCACGTCGTGTAACACACGTTTAAGTTCTCCGGTCGCGCCATGGAGCCCGTGCGCATGGAACCGTCCTCTTACCACCTCAAGTCGGTCGAGAGCGTGCGACAGTTGAGTCGAGCGCCGGATCTGTTGCGGGGCTACAAGGAGGATTTCGCAAAGTACCTGGTCGAAAAGGTGATCCGGAGCTCGGCCGCTAACAGCTCGATCTCCATCGACGTGACCATGGCGATCTCGCAGGCTCACATGGGCATAGCTCTGTTCTCGCAACAGCGGGACACCAGCAGGCTACTCGCCGCGTTCGTGTACAAGACCATGATACCGGTCGACGGCACGCGCGTACCCCTGGGCACTAAATACAGACGGATGTACAGGATCACCGATCAGCGAGAGGCGCAGCAGGGCACGTACGACACGATAACAAACGGCGTGCAGTCGCGAGAGTACGCGCAGGTGTATTCGCCGACGTCCCGCGTCGTGACGATGCGGTTCGGGTGCCTGTTGGGCGTGGCGCCGCAGTCGACGGCCGAGGATTTGATCGCGCGAGAGCTGGACAGGGTCAGCACGACCTGGGAATTGACGAAGACCATCGACGTCCTGCGCTATTGCGCGGCCCAACCGACCCTCGCGGACCGACTCGTTCGCGCGACGCGATCGGCGACTAGAGCGGAGCGACTCGACTGCGTCCTCATCGCCTCGGAGCTAATGTGCGGCATGGTGAACATACAGCCCTTCTCGTTCTCGATCGCGATAGAGAACGCGCGGAGGGTTCTGGACAGCGACAAACCCGAGGTTCTGATCATAGGCGACAGTCTCTTTCGGGTCGTGTCGCACAAGGGTCTGGGCGCGTGCGACATCACGCGAGAGGAGCACAAACCCCGACACGAGTACCTGACGTACACGTTGACGAACGAGACGGCGAACCCCGAGGGCGGCCACCTGTACACGCTGCGCGAGACGAACGGCGGAGCGAGCGACGGGGGGGACATGTTCGGTCACGAGACGACGCTCGACGACGCGAGCGCTCTGCAGGTGAACTACATGTTACTCGGCGGCGGCCAGCTGGGCAAGATACCGATAGTGCACGTGGACAACGTGCAAATGGAGCACAACGTGGGTCGCAACACGTCCACCGAGCACAAGGCGTTCAGCAACACCGAGGGTTTCAAGTGGGAATACTTTACCGTGGGCTGTAACGCGCCCGCGCTGAACCAACTCAACCCGGTCCACCTGCTCGCGACGACCGAGCACGACGAGGTCAACTACAAACACGTGGCCTGCCGATCCCCGACCACCTCGTACGTGCACTGCTACGACGGCTCCGTGATCGGCGTGACCTTGCACAGTTTACACGCGCGCGGCAATTCGCACGAACTGTTTTCGCAAGCGCGACGAGCCGACATTCAGCATCAGCTCGACAGGTTGATCGCCCCGGACGCGCGATCGGTCACGACGGGCGACATGGTTCGGTTGGCGTACCAGCGCGACTGGCACGATAAGATAAACAATCCGGCGAGCCTGTTGGAGTTCGACGCGCGCCACATGGTGGTGCCCGTCGCCGGCGCCGCCGGCGAATCGCCGCCCAGGTGGCGAGTCAGACCGAGGTTGGCGCTGTTCAACGCGTCGGCCATGAACAGCATCCAGAACGAACTCGCGCAGACGGGGAGCGAGCTCTTGACCCTGTCGGCGGGGAGCTGTTCGACGAAACACATAGTAGACTATCTGACGCTCGTGGAGCAAGCGCTCAGCGCCTCGGAGGGACACCGACGCGTGCTCGACGTGCGCGCCAAAGTAATGGCGGCGGCGACCACCGAGGACCTCGGCGACCTGGTAGACGGCGATTGGACAGAGGGACGAACGCACTGGATGCTGTTGGCGGACCCCGTGTGCGCGGTGGCTCTACGAAGGCATTTAGCGGCGAGGGAGGCCGCTAATCCGAAAGACGCGACCCCGATGGACCAGTCCATCCTCGTTCGATTAGAGTCTACGATCAACGGCATTTTGGACGTAGTTCGCGCCGTCTCGGGCGAGCTGCGCAATTCCATATTCGGTTACATGCCCATGTTTTGTCGCTACTCTGACGATGTCGCCGCTTTGGACAACAACGGCTACCCGAGATACTTCAGTTTCGAGGAGGTTTTGTACTGTAACATCATGTACTGGGCGCTTCTTCCCGCGCTCGGCGCCGGGGTGTACGCGATCGACCGGAGGGACGGTCCGACCGGCACGCTGCCCGTCCCGTTACACGCGTCGGACGAGTCGCTGATTAACATATGCGCCGAACTGGAAATGACCGTCGCGCCGGTCGTCGGCGTGCTACAGGCGAACGCGTGCGTGTATTCCAAGGTGAAACCCATCGCGGCCCACGCGGACGTGTCCGACGCGTTCGGTCCGACCGCAACCGCCGAGTCGGCCGTCGGCTTCTCCGTCGACGGCGTCGTCACGTACGCGTGGAACGCGAGGTTAAAGCACGTCGGCGAGCTGACGAACAAAATGGCCACGCTGCTCATGTGCGCGCACTACGGAACCTTGTTGATACCCAGCGTGATCCAAAAACACTACGACACCAGGTTTCACTCGGGATTGTCGTATCTGATGTTCAGGGGCGTTCGGTTCACGGGCTCGGGTGTGTCGCTGATGCAACAGAAATCCACGCTGTACACGATCGGGACGGGGATGACGTGCGCCCCCACGGGCAGCAACAATCACCAGGTGCACAGCGTCAACCAGTGCTGCGAGTCCGCGGTGATGCCCGAGACCCTGGAGTCGCCCGGGTTGTACATACCCAACATATACATGAAGGACGTGAGGGGCGGCGACGTGTGCGTGAACACAAACGGTCCGTTCGACGTGGTCCTAGCAGACGCGTATAACGGGTTCTGCCCCGAGTCGGACAGCGCCAGCGGGTTCCGGCGGCCGTACCTGTTCACGACGGGTCGCTCGTGCGCTTTGACGTGGCCGCCCACGCGAGACCCTCTGATGAAAAGCGCGGCGTTCTGCAGCATGCCCACTCTTCTCAAACCGCTCGGCGCCGTTTACGCTCGGAAACAACAGAGAGACGCGGCGTACGGCAGCTCGGTGGAGAGCAACCAGGCGTTGTTTCGGCAGACGCAATACGCGGCCGACTTTGACAGGGCCGTGTTGGATCAGATCGGCGGCGATCCCTTCAAGGAAACCGTGGAGCGGGCGACCGGGAACGCCGGCTCCACGGATATAATGCGCAAAGAGCTGGGGGTGGCGTTTTGCGGTACTTACGGCGTGGGCTTGACGTCGGACCAAAAGCTGTTGCGAGGCTGCGGCGAAAAGGAAGCGTTGGTCGACAGGCTCGCTCCGCGCATCAGCGGGACGGGTTTGTTCGCGTGCACGCCGATCCCGGCCGCGTATCGCGTGATCACGCCGATATTCGAGCGCGTTTTTGAAACCGGCGCCTTCTGTCGCACGCTAACGGCATGAGACGAAACGACGGCGGCTTGTCGAAGGTGGCCGACAACGTGATCCACGCGTTGTCGTGTTTGACGGACATCGTGATTTCGTGCTACGTGAGTTTCTTTGTCACGCTCTTCATGCACTCCATGGACCAAGACTATCAGATAAGACTGATGAAAAGGCAAAAGGACGCCGAAATGGACACGTCCATACAGATAATCACGAGCTCGATCGCGCGTCTCGACAACAACATCGCGTTGCTCAAGGCGACTATGACGGCGACTTGTTTGGACACGGGCCAACAGTACTACAAAAACGAACTCGAGTCGGCCGAGAGCCAGCGAGTCGCCATGCAATACCTGCTGACTTCGCTGAGGGGCCGGTTGGACGTGGACAAGCTGTTGTCGGCCGTCAACGTCGTATCGAGAAACATCGGGCTGCAACTGGACGCTTCGTCGTACATCAACAAAAAAGTCTTGACGCTGGCCATTCAACGCGACCTGGGGGACAGGCACGATCCCGTGGTGGAGGCCAGCGTGAGCGACGTGTACGAAACGTACAAGCCCAATCGCACGGACGTGCGGTTGGTGTGATTTTTTTTGTGTGATGTGATTTTTTTTGTTTTTAATACAAGCTGTGATAATAAAAAAAAGTTTAACACAAAACATTTGTTTTCAACCTCGTCTTTATTTGTGCACACGTTTTATAATTTTTTTTTTAAAAAAAACACACACACACAAGTCATCTCAGCTGACGTCCGCCATATTTAGCCATTCGGTGTCTTTGTTTTTGCGTCTCTTGGAACGGCGCACAAGAGTCGGTGTGTGCGGCGCGTCCGCGTGCCGAACGTCGATCGTCTGAGAAGGCGACGAGTCTGCTAACATATGGCAGGCGGCGCGTTACGTGTCCCTCGTCGGAAAAATGCCGTCGACCCGGCCAGTCCTCCTTCCTCCTCACTTCGTCGTCGTGAGAAAACCGCCGCCGCCGTCGACCCGGCCAGTCCTCCTTCCTCCTCACTTCGTCGTCGTCGTGAGAAAACCGCCGCCGCCGTCGGCCCGGCCGGTCCTCCTTCCTCCTCCCTTCGTCGTCGTCAAACAGCCGACGTCTGACACCGCCCAGCCGGTCCTTGACCGAAATCCTTCCCGTCGCGTCGTCGTCGTTGTCAAACAGCCGACGTCTGACACCGCCCAGCCGGTGCTTGACCGAAATCCTCCGAGGGTTACGAGACGATCGGCGGTGCCAACCCAGTCGGTCTTTGACGGCGAGCCTCCTCCGAGGAAGCGGAGACGATATGCGACGGCCCAGTCGGTCTTTGATCGAGAGTCGTTCCCGACCGAGGCCAAGATAGTCAGACGATCTCCTCGCGTGAACGTCGTCGGCGTTGCGAACGCGGCTGCTGAGGACGTTATCTTCGCGTTGCGCCACATGCCGACGTTTGGCCGGCGGCGTCGAATCATCCTCCTCCTCGCTGTCTTGTTGCTGCTGATGAACGGTGGCCGTCGCGTGTTCGGTCGTCGACGACGACCGACGTCGTGGAACCGAGAGCTGCGCGAACAGCGACATTTTGTTCAGCGAATCCGTGATACATTCGACGCCGGCGCGTCGGGTGCAAACAGAGTCCAACCCGACTCGTGCGTCGTCCTTCTCGATCGTGCCAGACATTACGATATATGATCCAAAGACCCGGTATACGCGCCGGTATCACGAACTGCCGTCGGTCGGGGGGGAAATGAAAAAAAGTCCGTCGGTCGGCTGAACTCGATCGGTCGGCAAAATTTAAAAAAAAAAAACGTCCGTCGGTCAGCTTTAGGAATAGCTCGGCGGTCGCGATGGCAAGAGGGAAAAATAAATCCTTTTAATATTAAAAAAAAATGTCCTTTTTTATAAAAAAAAATCATATAGTCGTACTATCGGGGAAAAAAAACCAAGGTCAGCCGCCCGTAGCCGTGGGAGTTACGGATCAGCGTGGCCGTAATAACAGGTGGATCCGTATCGACACGTTCCCCGTCGATGATATTTACACGGGATGGACTTCATGTGCGTCTTGTATTTCGCGACCACCGCCTCCTTTTCTTCAGGGTCGACGATCCACATCTGCGAAGGTATATAGAAGTGCACTACCGCGCGGCACATCGGACACCGTTTGTTAGCCCGGGACCTCGGCTCCGACCTACGCCAGGTCTTTATGCACTGAAAGCAGACGCAGTGTAGACAGCTGGGCATGAGTCCAAACAACCGTTTCGCGACGACGACTGGTTCCAGGCAGACCACGCACGTCGGTTCGTTCTCCGCATCCATCGTTGCGACGAATAAGAAAGAGCCCGCTCTTTAGCGCCGAGCGTCAAGACCTATATAGTAGTGTGACCGCGCGCCAACGGACGGGCGTGGTCTCGTCACTCGCTTTCTTCGTCGTGTGAGTCGTACGGGTCGAGCTCGTACGCTTGTTTCGCCGCCGGCCGTTGCGCCGGCAGCGCCGGGTACAGTCCGACGTTGTCGCGTCGAGCGCCGTCGGCGTCCGTTTGGCGGTGAGCCGAGAAGCCGCGACCGGTCGCCGCCGGCGCGTGGTGGAGGTTTTCGCCTCGCGCCGTAGGAGGCTGGGAACGCGCGTTCGTCGTGCCGGTCCTCGGCGCTGTCGCGCGCTGACCCAAAAACGGCACGCGCTGTCCTTCGAGCGGAGGAGGCGACGCGAAGGCGGGCGCCTCGTTGCCGGCGGCGAGATTGAAATGCGGTTGCCACGCCGGCACGTCGTGATACGACGGCTGTTGACACGGCAATGCGGGTTCGCTCGGCGGAGCCGACGGGTACATTAGCGAAACGCGACCGTCGAGCCAAGACGGCGGCACGTCGGGTAAATGCACGTCGGAGCGGTTGGTCGACGGCGCGTACACCGAAAAAAAAGAGTCGCGCGAGGCCGCCGCGACGCAATATCTAAACAACAGGAAAATGTAATATCTGGCGAGTTTCCTGTGATCGGAGGCGATGTGCGCAGGAATCGCGCCTGTGGCGGCACCCTGCGACTTGGAGTGCATCGAATGAAGCGCGTTGAGATCCGTCGGGGGTATGAACAGCGCGTCGGCTCGCTGCCACATTTGACGAAGACGCGTTAGTGTTTTTTGCATGCTCTTCGCGTCCTTGATAGTATTAAAGAAGCCGACGGCGGGCGCGCCCGCAACAATGAGAATCTCGAATAGCGGAACGGAAGCCGTTTCCACAAAGGGGATCTCTCTTCTCGCGGCCATCGGGGAAGGGAGAAAGGGTTGTTTTTTTTTATAAAAAAAATTGATGAACAAATCATATATTTTTTTTTATAAATAGATTTATTTTTTAAAAAACCCGCCCAAACTCGCGCGCGCGAGGCGACGATGGACGACCGTCGATCGACGCCGAAGCGCAACTCGGAACTCTTGCTGCTGTTGGCGGAGCGGTTCAGATTGTTTCACGCGAAAACGATACCGTTCAGGGACCTGCAGCGTCTCCGAGACTGGCTATGCGCGCCACACGACGAACGGTTTAGCGCGGGGCCGGACGCGCGCACCGCACTTACGTCCTACGTGAAAAACAGCGGCCGAACCGACATCTTCGCGATGGACCTGGGCGAGCGCGTAGACGCGCTACCGGCGGGAACGCGACGCGTCGTCGTGTTCGTTTCGGGCGTTTCGTTCGCGGGATTCAAAGCCTACCACTCGACGGTGCTATTTCTCGTGTACGGGTCTGTCGTCGCGGAGCCGAACAAAGTTAATATCACACACCGCGCCCAGGTGATGATAGCTAACGCGAAAAAAAGCGCGCGCCTCGCGCCGTGCCCCTTCAGCGCGTTCGCGGGTCGCACGACGACGCCGTCTCGGGACGTCGTGCCAAAACGGCAGGAGGCGAGCCCCGTTTTCGCAGGCTACCTGCCGTCCGAATACGCGATCGTGGCCTGTAAACAGCCCCCGGACTTCGACTCGTTCAACGGGACGTATTACAGCAACGCCGCAACCGAACCCGCGGCCGACTCGAGCGTCGACTGGGCCATATACGCGAACATAACGGAGCGTTCGGACGGCGGCGACCGTTTCGACCTGGAGCAAACGCTGCTGGACGAGAGCGCGATTCTGGGAAAGGGCGGCTTCGGCGTAGCGATGACGCTGACCGAGGGGGTCGTCGCCAAGGTGAACACGTTCCCGGACATGCTGGACTGGAGCGTTTGCGCCGTGAACGACGAGTTTCAGCACTACGCGCACATCGCGTCGCAGGTCGAAGAAATGGCCATCGGCGTTTCCCTGAAACACCCGAACGTGATCCGTACGTTCGCGGGCTACTGGTGCGACGTGCCGCGATACCAACTCGGGGGGCGGTCCGTTATTCTGATGGAGCGAGCGTTGTGCTGCTTGCACGAGTTTATGCTCGCGTTCAACGACAGGGTCATCGTGCCCCTGGTCGAGTTCGACACGCTCTCCGGACTGGCGTACCTGCAGAGCAAACAGTTTATGCACAGAGACATAACTCACAGGAACATCCTGGTGTGCCACGACGGCGACAGGAAGCCGTTCCCGTTCACGTTCAAAATCAGCGATTTCGGCACGGCGTGCAACTACCTGACGCCGAGTCAACCCAGGGGCAACAGGGTAAGCATGCCGCCGGAGATGCTTTGGTGTTTGGTGTCGTCGACGGCCGGCGACGTCTTCAGTTGGTACAGCGTAATGTGGGCTATGCACCACAAGCAAAACATGATAGCGTACAAAGAACGCGACGTGCCGGGCTTCAGCAAACGCGCGTACGCGGAAAACCTCGCGGCGCTAGTCGGCGTGTACACGCCGACCAATCCCGACACGGCGTTCGAATCGGCGTACATGAAGTCCTTCGACGCCAAGGAACTGTGCGCCAAGTACGGCACGCGTCGACCCACCGCGAGCGAGATAGTGTCTCGTTTGAAAAGTAGCTTGTTGTTTGTGCACGACGAAGAGTTCGTCGACATGAGCGCGCTGTGCATAACGCTCTTTCCGCAAGAGCGGTGGACCCCCGCGGAACTACTCAAGTTAAACAGGTACGCGTGTCTCGGCCGAGACGTGACCGGAGGCTCGATCCCCGCCTATAACGCGCCGAGTACGATCGACGTGGGCGAATTCCGGTGCACGGACGTCGTCGCGCACGACGATTGCGCCTCCTCAGCGCTGACGCGACGGGCCACCACCGTCGTCAGGCCGACGAGCAAGCGGTTCTACGGATTGGACCTGTTCAGGTTAGCTCCGGGTCGCATAGAGCCGTTCGAGTGGTACCGAGCAAAGGCGGAAGATTTTAAGGCGCGGCAGACGCACAGCCTGAAACGACGGGCGGCGCTCTCGCCGCCGACGTCCAAAATACCGCGGCTACTGCCCGCGGAGACCGCGAGCAACGCCGACGTCGTCGCCAACTGTAGCACGTATACGCGCGAGCGAGAGGGCGAAGCGCCCGTCGTGCTCGTGCTCCTGACGAGCACGAACGCGTCGGAGCGACAAATGTTCACGGATAACGTGGTGGAGCGGGCCACGGCGTTGACGCGAACCGACCCGACTCTCTTCGCGGGACCGCGTGAAGAGCTGCGAGCGCTGTCCGCCAACGCGGAGATGGTCCTCTTTCAGTACGCGCAGTGCTTCGAGGGCCAAAAAATACTAGACTACAGGCCGGTCGGCGCGCGGGCCAAACGCGCCGCGCTGACGCAAGTGATCCTGACGCTGATACGCGCGGCCGAGACGAAGCTGCTGCCCACCCGTTTGAACGCGAAACATTTGCTGATAGGCGACGGCGGCGCCGTAATGATCGACGTCGTTTCGTATCTGAGCAACACGTTCACCACGCGCGACGCGACGTCGCTTTTCGGCGACCGATGCGACGACGTCGCGTCGTTGTGCAACCAAATTTGGGCCGCTCACTCGCCGGACTCGCCGACGACGCCGATCCTGGCCGATTCGCGCTCGCAAAACACGGTCGCCGCGTTAAAACACGCGATGGATCGCATGGGCGTCGGGCCCGATGAGCCGACGACGCGCGTTCAACCCGCCACGAGGCGAACGGGCGACGTGTTTGTCACGTTCAAAGAGTACCTGTCCGACAGACCCAACTGGTCGAACCCGACGGCGTCGTCGGCCAGACTCGTCGTTCGCGGGACGTTCCCGACGCAGCCGTTCTACGCGGCCCTGCAGCGCGGAGACAGAAACACCGTGAAGATAGAC
>JARVGV010054909.1:0-13430 GCA_031762435.1 Hypsolebias longignatus | reverse complement strand
CCAGAATAATCACTGTGAAATATCACATCATGTTGCTGCTGATCTGTTCCATGTTGCTGCTGATCTGTTTCATGTTGCTGCTGATCTGTTTCATGTTGCTGCTCATCTGTTTCATGTTGCTGCTGTTTTGTTTCATGTTGCTGCTGATCTGTTTCATGTTGGTATGTTCGTTTGTGCTCATCTGCTCACACAGACTCATGTTTGTGCTGCTGTTTGGCTTATTGTTGTAATACTACTAGTGCTTAGTGTGTTTTTAGTTAAAATTTTTCTTAGTTCACATTTTAGAATGTATTACTGTTTTTCTTTTACACACATTTTAATACTTTTGTTGGATGTAACTGGGATCCTGTGTACACAATTTTGTTCCACCACATGTGCCACATGTGATGTGGCCAGACACACAAACCTGGAAACCACAAACAGGAAAGCATGGGATTCAATGCCACAAACATGGCTACTGAAGTGCTTGAAACTGTACATCAAAAGGTCACTAAGAGCTTTCATCAAGAACAATGGGAATTCAACGCTAGAGATGAATTCAAAGCCAACTCCACAAGTCTGCATCAGTTGCTGCATATAACAAGGTGATGCACTGTCCCTACTCCTGTTCTGCATGGGCCTGAACCCCTCAGCCAGATCATTGCAAAGACTGAGTATGAATACTGGTTTTCAAAGTGGAACAATTGTCAGTCTCCTCCTCTACATTGATGACATCAAGCTGTAAGCCAAAAGTGAGTGAGACATTAAAACATGGATCCACCTCAGCAGGATATACAGCAAGGACATTGGAATGTCAGTCAAACTGGATAAATACAGTTTAATGGTATGCAAGAGAGGCAAGTTAATCACAAGTGAAGGGGATGAACTACCTGAAGGCAACATTGCAGATGTCCAAGACAGCTACAAATAACTTTTAATACCAGAGGCAAATGGCAATCATGATGAGTCTGAAATAAAGTCAGCCACAATGAAGTACCTACAGAGAGTAAGGCTGGTCCTGAAGAGCAAGATGAACAGCAATAACAAAGTCTGAGCCATCAACATGTATGCAGTGCCAGTCATGAGATAACCAGCTGATATAGTAACCTGGCCAAAGGAGGCGATAGAAGCCACTGACATCAACTTGAGTCATCTTCTTGAAACTCCTCACAATGTGTAAGAAGAGTCATCTTGGAAAGATAAGCCCTGCATGTTAAGTACCACCGGCAGATTGAGGAAGTGGTTGATCTCAACAATTCCTACCAGTGGATGAAGGCTAGATTGAAGGACAGCACAGTGACACTAATTACAGCACAAGAACAATAGAGGCCAGGATCTACTATACCAGACTAGAATCAAAATACAGGTTATACAAAGATGCCTCTGAGACAGTCCAACACATAATAGTGGGTGTAAGATCCAGGCAGGCAAAGCATAGATGGTCTAACTAAATGCTAGAATAATACACAGGAACATCTGTGCTGAGTATGGACTGGAGGTCCCACAGTCAAACTGGGACAACACCAAGGGTGGTGGAGAATGGAAGGGCTAAGATACTGTGGAACTTCTAGATCCTGACCAACAAACAGGTGTTGGCTAACCACCTGGACATTGTGGTGGTCAACAGAGAAGAAGGCAGTGGTGATAGATGTAGCTGTCCCAAGTGACTCTAACATTAGGAAGGAGCACGAGAAGCTCGAGAAATACCAAGAGATAAAAAAGGAAATACACAAGTTGTGGAGAGTCAGTGTCAGTAGTCTCAATGGTCGTAAGTGCACTTGGTGCTGTGATCCCCAAACTGTATACAGGTAGTCCTCGACTTACGAACGGGTTCCGGACTTAAGAACGGTTCGTAGGTCGATTCTGCCGTAACTCGGAACCGAACGCACATGGCGCCGTAAGTCCGGATTTAGAGCCGTAACTCGAAACCGAAACTAAACGGCGATCGGTAACGTCTTTTTAAACACGTTTTTTCAATGTTTTTCAATGTAAAACAACTTAGAACGGCCGTATTGATGCTTTTAAATGTGTTTCCAAGCAGTCAGCTAACAAAATACCCTAAAAAAACCCCCCAAAAAATATAAAATGCTGCATAAAAAAGGCAACGTACGGCGCAATGACGTCACTGGGGGCGGTGCCGTAAACGAGAAATGCGGTAAACCAATGACGCCGTAAACCAAGGACTACCTTATAAAGTTTTTGTCTTCAGTGTTTATTACAAGTCACTGGTTTATTTCATCTCCCTCTGAAGCTGCCTTTGCAGTTTGCTGTAATCCCTGATCATGAATCCATGACACCCTGAGTAAACTGATGCAAGACGTGGCCACAGATCCACATAGTAACAAAGATCTGCCGAGATACCTCGACTTACTGCAGTTTCTGCTAAATCTCATCTGTTTACTAAAAAAAATAAAAAAAATAACTGAGCCTCTGCTCAAATGCCTCTCCTGCTATATCTTACAGTGAAGTGTTTGCTGTCATTCAAACGCAGTCTGCTGAGTGCTGGTTTGTATGACAGTACAAGAAAAGTCCTTAACATGGGTGGGATTACAAAGTATAATGCACTTTGGCTGTTTTTCTTTCCTGAGACCCGCCTAAGCTGCTGAATGTATTTCACTGAGCTGACTTGATTATAGATGTTTGCTCAGATGGGCAGATCACTTGTATAAACTTAGACTTATTTTATTTTGGTTTATGATGCACTAAAATTAAGGGTATGCCAAATGTTATACTTCAAGACATAGCTTTTTTAAACTATGTATTTTTTCCCTATCTGATGCAGGTACTGCCTTACATTTGTATCTAATTCTTTGCATATACAGTACAGTATATGACTTAACATCACTGAACTCTACCATAATGTCTTTTAACTTTCATATATTTATTATCTAATGCATTACCTCATCACATTGTTAAGTTTAATTTTTAATTCCAATTGTAAGTTTAGTAGTTCAATGTACATTAAAACTGAGTTGTCTGCATGTGTACTCAAGCACATAATAAGTTAAACATTGCTATTTATCTAGTTTACTAAACATTATGTAAACATGCCTGAAGTCTATTGGAAAAAATATATATATTATGCATGAATGCAACCTCAGCTAAGCTTTTAGGTTTATCTGAATAGCATTTGTTTTGGAAAATGAGAACAAACAGAGTATTCTTAAGTCCTTTGTAGAACATGGTAGTGGTGATATCATGGTTAAGGTCTGACAGCTACAATTTAGCCTACAGGCTTTCCATAATTAATGATGCAGTGAATTATGAATAATGACAGCAAATTCTAAAAGAAATTGTCAGGACATCTGTCTGTGAACAAGAAACTCAATAGAAAGTAGGTCATGCAGCAAGACAACAACCTGATCCCAGTATTTGTTGCACAAAAGACTCATTTATACAAAACAAAGTGCATTTTTGTATAACCAAATAAAAGTATAATGGTGTGTAAAGAAAATCCAATAAGAGTTTGTTATATTTTAAAAGTATTAAAAGTTCTGATACCAAATAAACAAGAGGAAAGAAGAGGCACAGACGGTAGGTAAAGCAAAAAGAAAAAACAGCACAAGTGTCTAAATTTTTAATTAAGAGATAAATTGAGGCTCAAGTTAAATAGAAAATCAGAGGCACTGTGGTTCAGTAAATATGCTTGAAAATGGGGCCAATCCTCCAGTCGACTGACAGCTGGGCCAGTTCTGGCCTTGTTTATTAAAAATATAGAAGAGTAAGTCTGGTGTATCAGCATGAATTAAAGATATGTTTGTGGTTCTGGTTTCAAATCAATTTTATTCTGTTAAAGTTCTGCTTCAGTCAAATTTCACATTTTTAAATCTTTTCTTTTTTTTTTTTGCAGGTTTTCAAGGAAAGAATTGTGAGAGCGACATAGATGCCTGTGCCCTGCCTGACAGCACATGCCCACCAAACACTCAGTGTTTGGATCTCCCCAAAGGCCTTGACTACACCTGCCGTCTACCCTGTCCTCAAAACCTTCAAGTAGGCGAATGAAACATCTTGTACTTATTTGCTCTTCTGTATTCATATTTTAAGTATTACATTGTAATTGCCACCCCATGTCTTTATCTAGTCATAAATGCTTTGATTGAATCCTTATTGGGGACTGCCATTGCAATACATAGGAGAGCAGTGCAACTGCCTCCCATTCAATGCATGGAAGGCACCTATTATTCTACACTTAATAAGCGTTTCTAATAGTTTTTATACATTTCTAATGCAAATTAAATATCCAAAATGGCCACCTTAGCTAAAAGAGAAAAACAATATGATAACTCGGACATTTTTAGAGATATTGAGCTGAAATTTGGTCTATTGGTAGCTGATAATGGTCATCAATAGAATCTGACTGAAAATCAAAAATCCAGAATGGCCACCTAAGCAAAAAATAAATAAATAAATAAATAAAATAAATAAAAAAATTAAAAAAACAAACACACTAAGGAAACACGCTGAAATTTGGTGAGGTGATAGCACAAAATCAAAAATCCAAGATGGCCACCAATGCTACTTTTAAATGGCTTTAACTTGGTCATTTTTACACATACAGAGCTGAAATTTATTTATTTGAAGTTTAGTTGAGAACGTTCCCTATCACATATCAATCCTAATCAAAACTCCAAGATGGCCGACTTAGCTAAAAAAGAAAAAAAAAAAACATAAATGCCATTTTTAGTGGTAGCTGAAAGCAAACCCAAATACATATTGTCAAATCAACAATTTAAATCATCAGCAGCCTGACAGTCCCCGTCAAAGTTTCTCCAGGAACTTTCTAGTCTAATACTTTGGCACAATCAAAATACCAAACAGTTTTTTTTCCTTCAGATTTAGCCTTAACATTAGCCTCTAAAAACACACATGCAAGGTTGCAAGCTGGAAAGTGTGTAGACAGGACTTTTGTAACAACAGTACAGCTCTACATCCTCATTGTGCCCACTCTAGCTCCAAAAACAAACTTGGCAGCATCCATACAGCAGACGTTAAGCTCACAGACACGTTATTAGGACCCCTAAAATATTGTCAATTTGTGAAATCTGTCTTATTTCACTATAAACAAGACTGAAATGACAATATCTAAAATATAATATAATTTGTTTTGCATAAGGATTCATGATGAATATAAATCCTATAGGAGCACTGACAGAAAATGCAATAATCTTTAAACAAGGTGATTAACCTTAAAGCTGCACGGCGAGTTATTTCAGCTGGGAGAAAAGCTGGTTTTATATCTTCAGTAGTTTAAAATAACATTTTAAAATTCATTCTATGGAACCTAAAATAAAGACAGATAGCTCTAAAGTTTGATTAAATCACAAATGGAATTCATATTTTATATGTGGTCCTACTGTTCAGTATTTTCTATCATCTGATGAGGAATTAAATCACTCTTTTGGTCAGGATTTTTGTACAATGGGAGCACTTTAATGAAACTGAAATGACAACCTGCTTTTTGATGCAGCTGAATGGTAAAGAAAAGTTGCAGTGCATGTAATTTTATATGTAGTTGTATGGTGAATAGGTGAACTGACCCTCTGCATATAAAATTAAAACTTAATTAAATAAACAAAGATATTTGTTAAAGTATCTACTGCAAATAGCAGGTGGAAACTACTTTGTATCATTGGCACTATAGGGTTGCCTTTGCTCCTGCAAAGAAATGTCATGAAGTCTGCATTTATTATTATTATTATTATTATTTATGCTATTTATTACACCACATTATTTTACATTATTAGTGTTTAACATATTTCCTAGATCCTTATATACTGTTTCTTTTTATACGTTATATTTTTACTATTTTTGGGTGTAACTGGGACCTTGAGTACACAGTTTTGTTCCATGTGCCACATGTGATGCGAATGACAATAAAAAAATTTGAACTTGATTTAAAACTGTACATTTTGTTTCTTCTATTCATAAATGCATCAACAAGCTTCATATTTTTGATTGTTTTTCTTGTCAGAGTTGTTGGCACTTTTAGTCCTCAATGCCCATTGATCTTGTAAGACATGAATGATGTAGATGCCACAAGAATACAGAGTGACTCCCTATAATAATGTATGAATCAGTATTCATGAGAGTGTCATATGTCTGTAATGAAGCTCATTTTCAGGGAGCCAGAAGCAAGAAATCTTTAGAGGTTTTTTTTTTTTTTTTTTTTTTTTTTTTAATTTTTTTTTTTTTTGTTTTTAAAAAAATGTTTCTGACCAGAATTATTTCAGTCCAGTATGCAATGCTAATACTGTACATACAATAAAATGCAGTTTAATATCAACTTTTATTTCAGAGTAACTTTTTTTGTTTCTTCAGCCCTGTGCCAATGGAGGTAGCTGTGTATGGAGTAATGCCAATACCTACACCTGCATCTGTTCGCGTGGTTGGTCTGGTCAGAACTGCCGTGTAAATGTCGATGATTGTATCGAACATTGGTGTCAAAATGGAGCCACTTGTGTGGATCAGATTGGTGGTTACAGGTTCGTATTCAAGTCTTGCATTCATGTCTTTCTGGTAGCAGGATGTGAATGATTTTAAAAGCTGGGACATTTACTGCTCGCCATTAATGGCTGAGAAAAATCTTTACTCTGTTAAAAAAAAATAAAAAATCCTCTTTAATCTGTCGCCAGCTGCCTTTGTCCCAGTGGATACACAGGAGTGTACTGTGAGGTGGACATTGATTACTGTGTCCACAGTCCCTGCTCTGAACGTGGTGTCTGCCTGGACCAGCAGTACAACTTTACCTGTCGTTGCATGCTTGGCTTTGAGGGGCCGCTCTGTGAGGTGGAAGCAAATGAGTGCATCAGCTTTCCCTGCTCAAATGGTGCCACCTGTGAGGACCTAATCAGTGATTATCGCTGCCACTGTCCCCTGGGGTTTGAGGGTATGAGACCAGCTGATATGAATCCGACTCCATTTTAAAGCCATTAGTGCAGCCAGTCACTGAAATAGCAGCTTTTGGAGAGCGCTCTGTTGTTTAGACATTACAAATGTAAAACTGACAGTATTTGGGTAAGTTCAGCAATAAAATGCTATAAAACAATTCCTGAATCTTTGAGTTTACATGAAAATATGTATTTTTTAATTTTATAATAGTCTTTCATTTAGATGTTAAATTTGAATGTTTCATACAGTAGCTATGTTTACATGCGCAAAATTCTTTGATCGGACTGAAATGTGTTCAGATTGAGTAATCTGAATATATCGCTTACATGGGCACAGTCCGATCATGACTAGCGTTTATATGCAGTGGGCTTTTATTCAGAATAAAAGTACTGACATGCACAGAGTGGTAAACTTTCCTTAAAAAAACACAGAAGAAGTTCTACTTCCAGGATGAACGTAAACAAACCTGAGCACCCAAAATGGACCCGCGCCAGGTTTTAATGACAGTGGAGACATTACTGCACTCCCTGATTGAGCTTCAGGTGATACAGAAACTTTTGAGTTCTTTCAAAGTTTCTAGTAGAAATGTGTGTCGCTCACTGACCAGTTTTGTTTCCCCGACATATTAGCATCTAGCCAGGCAGAAATACATGAGGTAGACATAGGTCGCACATGTGCAGTCAGGTCAGTTTTCACAATCAGAATAAGATGATCAGATTAAGTGTTTACATGCACACTGTTCAGATTATGAATCGGCATAAATCACCCTTCTCATTCGGATTACAAATTATTTTGGATCGAGCTGAATCAGGCCAGAATAATTTGAATGGGGCATTTACATGACGCATTATTATTTTTGAATAGCCGTTTGATCTGATTTCTTACGTCCATGTAAACATAGCTACTGTGACTATACATCTAATAGAATTACAGTCAGCTGACCTTTTGCTTAACTAATTCCTATAACTTGTTTTTATCCAGTTAGTGGGGTCATGATGGCAAAAGTACTGTTACCTTTAGTCCTGCCAGTGGTGTAGATGGAATAATTGTGTCCTCTGGCTCATAAAGAACTAAGCGCTCTGAGAAACTGCCAGAGGCCAAAGCTGATAGAGCTTTAAATTTTGGTGGTAAAATCATTCATCACTTCTATAACCAATTCCTGCCCTGAGGTTAGTAAAACTGAACTTGCACCATTGTTTCCATACATACCATGATGAATATATTTGAAGCAACATAATGAATATATAATCAGTCAACTGCACTTTCAGCCTGTGCAATCAAACGTAATCAGCTGCCTTATGAGGCTGAGGGCACAAGAAAACAAAATTATAGCATATTTTTTGAATGTCAGAAAAGAAAATGAAGGCAAGTAATCAACTTTTGTAGTTGCAGCAACAGCTGAAACATGTTTTATTGAAACATGTTCCAGTTGTATTTGCTGGTTTATTAAAGCAGAGCTTATTAATGTTTCTGGCTTTATTCTGCAGGAAGGACCTGTTCGCAGAATGTAAACGATTGTTGGTCGCAGCCTTGTCTAAACGGAGGCTCGTGTGTAGATCTGATAAATGACTACATTTGTCACTGTCCTCTCGGTAAGTAGCATGTACCTGTGTATTATTGAGCATGTTTACAAAAATATCATGCTATTAATTTTCAGAGCGTTGTACCTCGGGAATACTTGAAAAGTTTTTCCTCCTGCAACTTGTTTGTCTTCTTTGATGATTGTTCACTTTTTGTTGCAAATGTACTTCCAAAGACCGAAGAAACAAATTACCATTTACTTTGGTCCTTTCACTGTTTGAATGCTTTGAATAGGCTTTTTAAAGAGCTCCACATGAAAGAAATGGAAGCAATGAATCTAAATTATGGAATGTGCTTAGTAAAAAAAACATCTATTTTTAAATGAAGGTTAAAATCAAAGCCAGTAGATTTTTAAAAAGGAGAAACTTGGTTGCCAACATTGTAAACTATAATGAAGGAAAACATCAATAATCCTTGTTTTTTTTTTTTTGCCCTCAATTTCAAGTAGCAGCCTACTTTTTAACTAAAAGAGTACAGTACAGGTAGTCCCCGGTTTCCAACCGAGATCCGTTCCAACGACCCGGTCGGATACCGATTCGGTCATAAACTGGAACAGCTCCCCCTGGCGGTCGTAAACGCGGATTTTCTGCCGTAAACGAAACCGGAAGTAAAACGGCGATCGAAAACGTCTTTTTAAACACATTTTTTCAATGTAAAACAACTTCGAACGGCCGTATTGATGATTCTAAATGTGTTTCCAAGCAGTTAGTTAACAAAAAAACCCCCAAAAAACGAAAAAATATAAAACGCTGCATAAAAAAGGCAACGAATGGCGCGATGACGTCACTGGGGGGTGGGGGTCGTAAACGCGGAAATTCGTAAACAAAGACAGTCGGAAACCGGGGACTACCTGTATATATATAAATAAATAAACTACTACTTCCTACTTGTACTACTATACCCACTTCGTGATTTTTCACTTAACGAGGGGCTTCAGGGTATGGATCCCTTCTGATAAACGAGGGACTACTGTATTATATATCCATTTCCTATCCCCCCCCCCAAAAAAAAAATAAATAAATAAATAAATGGAGTATGTTGTTTTTTTTAAATGATCACTCTGTAAAATTTGGACACAATGAAATATTTTGCCAGCAACAGATTGAATGTGACCAAACTTGGTAAACCTGCTGGAAACAGAGAGATGAGGCCTTGGTATCTTTTAGTGTGTTGGGTGGAGATGGGAAAACAAAGCACAGGGAATGTCCCTGGTAACTCTGTGAGATGGTGAGGAGTTGGAGGAGCTCTAGTGAGGACTGTGAAGGAAGAGGTGGTGTGGAAATTGTGCTGATAGGGTCCTTGGAGAACCCCATCCCCACGTTTACAGATCCTGTGAGGGGGAGGGGGGAGTCCAGGCTCTTTTGCATCATGTCGTTCTACATTCTGCTCAGACCTCACCCAACACACACACACACACCTCCACTCTTTCTCCTAAAGTCTCTGTCTCCAGCTCTCTCTGGTCATGCTAATTGCTCCCAAGGTCAGAGCACCGGCTGTGCTCCCATGAACCCCCCTCCCCCCAACACACATACATACCCATCCCTTCACCCTCCAGCCCTGGCTTTGAATGGCATGTTTTGATCAGGCCTAATTTGATTGGTCGGCGCTGTCTGGGGTGGATAGGGACAACACTTTACAGCCCACTGCTTTTGATGTGTGCGTGCGTGTGCGTGTGTGTCCATGTCAGGGTGATGCATGTCAGGTTATGAAGTGTCTGTGGATGAGTGCACGAGAGTGTTACACGTCAGCAGGGAAGTGTTTTTTGAGGGGTGTCAGAGTGTGTAAAGGGGTGTGTGTGTAAAGGGTGGTTTATGCCATGGGCCGGGGTGATTTTGTGTACTTGAATGTCAAGAAGAGTTTGATGGGTTTTGATACTACAACATATGGTGAGTATATTGGAAAATAAAAAAAAACAAGATTTTTGACATGTGCTGAAAGACTGCTGTTCAAATAGAAATCCCGATGCTGCCAATCTTTGACAGGACTGAAAATACACTGAGACGTATTGAAAAGGTACAGCGGAATTAGAGAATTATCTTGACTGTTCAAAATTAAGATTATTAAAAGTTTTAAATATGAGACCCTGATCTTTTCTCCATAGTTTGATGGATTAGTAAACAATAACAGGTTAAATTCTGAATTCCAAGTAATAACATGACCCTAACCCTAACCCTAACCTGAGTAGTTTGTTAATGTGCATTTTTTTTTTCTGTCTAAACAGGTTGTAAATTAGTCTTTGAGGCTCAGTGTGATTTATCTGTCTAAATAAAGGTTGAATTGAATTGAAAAATTATATATCATGTGCATTTTAGTGCACAGTACTACCTCGAAATACTTGTTCATATAAATTCATCCTAATTGCACCATTATATTCTACCATGTTGTTGTTTACTATTTCTCTTTAGGACCTTGTAAATATTATATTTTACTTTTTCACTTTTTGGTTCTTTATTTTGTACCCTTATTGCATGCTTTAGTATTTTCTTGTACAAAGTATGTTTGTTCTTTGTTTTTTAGCGAGTCAAATCAGTTCTTCTCATCCTGAACATTTCATTGTACCATTAACCCTGTGTTAACCTGCATATGACAAATAAACATAACTTGAACTTGAACCAACACTGACCAAAAGTCCAAATCACCCCAACGTAGGGTGCAAACTCACTACAGTATAACAAGTGTACAGACAGACACTTCAACATACATTAAATCTCTTTAAAGTATTCATTATCAGAGCACCAACTCTGTATTTCTGGTTTAATAGAAACAACAACAAAAAAAAGATGGTTTTAAACTCGTTTTCTTTTGTTATCATCATATAGTTACTTCTGGGATGGGAATATTAAAGCTTCTCTGTCCCTGGAGTCCAAAAATGGCAACATCCTCCCTGTCTTAGCTGCAGGTACATCCCCAGCGAGAGCTTGTGCACGCGATACAGTAGGAAGTCCTAACCATTCAAACAGGCCATGTGTGTCTGCTGTCTGACAGCAGCGCTGATCCGGCCCCTATGAGTGAGATTGATAGGGCCTGTGATCAGGGACGCCGCGCTCCCTCCATCGCCGGCGAGATGGATCACATCACACTGCCGTCTCCTCTGCTTCCAGGATAAATGAACTGAGGGGGAATCTATCACTCCCCGCAAAGCAGCGAGAGAAAGAGGGAGTGACGGAATACCTTACAGAGATACTGACGAAGGCGCGGAAGTGGCGGAGAAAAGGTAAAAAAGTAAGAAAGACAACCTAAAACGAGTCAGAGGGGAGAAAGTCTGGCGAAATAAGTGATTCAGACAGGGGCAGAAAAAAGGCAAAGAGAGAATGAATAGGTGGTATGATGGAGACAGCTGTGGCGGCCTGCTGCTAGGTCAGCCCCCTCCCTTGCCCCGTAGCCCCCCTCACAGGTTAGGTGTTAGGGTGTGGGCTTTTTTCGTATTCGGCTGTCAGCCAGCTATTTGTCACAGTGAGCGATCTGATGCTCTGCTGAATCAATCACGCAGAAGCGCTGTGGGTTGTGTGTACTGTATGTGTGAACATGAAACTGTGTTTGTGCACGTAAATACATGAGTATGTGCGCGTGTAGGTGCAAAGCCAGAAAAAGAATCGCTCTCAGCAGGAGGGCACCCTGAACGCGCTTCTTATCATTCAGTTTAATAACTGTTTTTAGGTGGGACAGGTTCCCTTGCCTTAGACTCATTCTTTTTTTTTAATCATCCTTTCCAGTTGTGACAATCATTACTCAGTCCCATGACTCCTTCCTTTTGCTCATTTGGCCAGGCATAAATTAGACTTTGTCATGGCTGATTGAATAGGCACCTTATTGCATTAGGCCATGGCTTATTAAGCAAATGCTCTTAAGACAAGCCTTGCTTAAGTGGGTGACAGCGTCTCAATTAGGTCGTCTGTGAAATATGCCCACGCTAATTGCCCCCCAAACAGAAGCCCGAGAAACGGATCAAAACTTATTCAGTTGGACTTCCGTGGACATGATTTTTCTGACAAGTGTCATAGAAGTCACAAGGAACGTGCACAACAAGGATTTCTGAGGCATTTGTAGCTATATGTTCACTAACTGTATATTTTTTATTTACTTTGTTGTGCATGTATAATATGCAGATTAATAGATAACTGACATTTTGCTTTTGCAGAATATATCTCTCATGTGCCACCCCCGCTCCAGACATCTATATGGCTAAAATAATAGCTTTAAACACCATTCACCAATGATTATAATTGATTGATTGGCGAGTCCTTAACTTCTTCCGCTTTTCAATAATCCCAACATGTCTCTCGAGTGGCTTTAAGCTGTCTTCATGAGTGCCTGCTTGCATACTTCATGATTGCCTGATGTGAAAATGTTAATGGTAGTTTGAGAGGGTAATTTGTCGCAACCCAACAAAGAAATGTTGTAACAATTAATCACATTGTGAACACAGAAGAACGTTGTAATTATGTTCATTAAATGGTGAGCACAAGAGCAATTATCTGGCATCAGCTCGAGTTGTCACAGTCATGTCAAGCTAAGATGTTGTAATAACTCACTACTTAAAAAGCATTATCCCCTCTGATTTAGTGTGGTCTTATGGGTACAGACTTATATGAGCACATAGATGATTTGTTGTGAAGATGTAACATTTGATGGATGTTTTTACCCACAATACTTTCTTATAATTGTATACTGTATGTACGAACATATTCATGGTTTTCTGACCCCACCTATCTGAAAGGGTTGGGCTTTAAGACTTAGTCTGCTGTTATCATCTACCTAGAACTGTTTGTAACGTGGTGCCATTGGTGCAAGTAATTTTAGGGCATTTTAAAGGCTTCTAATAAGTTTTCACACTTCATTGTTTTGGATTTGCAATGCACCACAATATGTCTAATGCTATTTCATCACTGAACATGATTTAACAATAACTATCCATCCATCCATCCATCCATCCATCCATCCATCCATCCATCCATCCATCCATCCATCCATCCATCCATCCA
>JARVGV010054902.1:0-13435 GCA_031762435.1 Hypsolebias longignatus | reverse complement strand
ACAGTAAAACAACGAGGGTTCCGTTTATTTTGGCAAAACATCCCAATTACATCCACCACAGATAGTTCCTATTAAATGTATACACAAAATAAACTGGCTAGCAATTTGTAGTCAACCTGATTTTACTGTGATGCCCTACACATTAGTTGTCTCACTCTAAAAGGAAACACTTTAGACTGATTTTAAGTGGAAATAAGGCATAGCAAGACACAAAGTTTTAATTATATTTTACAATGGAAAGAGCTTATCTAAGACCTTTAGTAGTATTCCAGGAAAACCAATCATCTTAAAAGGTTACCACAAACCTAAAGTGACACATTTATTAGTTAAAGTCATTTGAACCTGAGATCAAAACTCAGCTGTGTTACTTGGTGGGGGGCACAGTTTAACACTAATGAATCATTAAAATCTGCTTTTCCTCAGTTTCTACTAGATAATTTTCTCAAACACTAAAACGTTTAAGCGTTTACTGGCAATTTGCTAAAAAAAAAAAGTAAAATGTCAAGACAGACCTGAATTAAAAACCTGTTTGATTCTTTAGAAAGTTTGAATAATAGTTGCAGTGTATTGTTTGGTTTTGCTTGTGTTAGTATGGATGTGAGCACTCCTAAAGCAGGACGATGAAAACAAAACATCTGGGAGTGATTTCATGCATTATCGTGCCCGCAAGACTGACTTTGTTTCCACTCCAGAGCTGCATTGTCGATGTCTGTACAACTTTCCATTTAGAATCTACGTCTTTGCCACAAATGGCTTTAGAGGCAACACCAAATGTAAATAAGAAAACAACATTACATGGTGTATGTTTATTCCAGGAATAAGTTTAGATTTTGTTCGAGTAGTTTCAAGATGGAAGACTAGTCAGCTGGAAATCAAACTAAGATGGTAAACTTTTCTGTATTCCAATAATAAAATACTTACCGGTATTTTAAGACAATTATCAATAGGGAGAAAAAAAAGTAGGTGAAGTACTGGTTTCTTTTGTTATACTATAAAAACGCAATGCTGTGCAAAATTCTTGAATTTTTCTGTTTTGCTGCCAAAAAACTGTTGTTTTTCTGATCTTTCAAATTAGTCCTGATCACAAATTTTCAGACCTTCTTTTAAAGTCTTTTAACGTTTGGTTTTTAAAATGTAACTCAGTTTGTGAATTTGACTTTTTTCCACAACAATCCATTTGTTAAGCTACTTCTGACCTATGATTCATTTACGCATGAAAAGGCTCCTAACTCAACTAATGACCCAGAGTTTTGTGGACAAATGGGAAACCAGTAAATGGATGGAAAAAACTTCTGCACAGCGCTCAGTTCTTAAAATATTCACACTTTTTCTTGTAAAGGCTCTTGGAAAAAACAGGAAACACCCACCACAAGTCGGAGCAGAACTGGTTTGATTACTGGAAAGAATTAATTCACCACAGCAACATTACCCTTGGACATTAGCACAGTGCTATCCAACTTTACTTTTATTTGGCTAAACGTAATATAACAGAATGAGACTAGATGTTGTGACTCATAAGAAAGAAAAACAAAGCAATGATGATTTTGTGTGAACAAAAACAAAAAAGCATGAAAATGACCATCAACACCCACATTCTTTCCAAACAGAAAGATGAAAGCGAAGACACCTTTTAAGGATGAGTCCAACCACAGCTGTGAGACAAAAACCGTGCGCTGTAGATCGACATTTAATATAACCTTCAGGTTTTAAAGGTGCAAGAAGAAACATGAGAGATGGTTCAGGTTTGGGAGAAAGCCATGACTTCTACATTATAATAGCAATAAAGTGTATTTTTAAGCTGAGCACGTTCAGTTTTCTGTTGAAAGATGTGTTGCTTCATGTTTAATTTTTTTATATTAAAATAAAAGACATAAAAACATCCTCCTAATTAGAGCTACGCAACGCTAGATCAAACTTCATCATTATCCAATAAAATGGTGAATTGTGAATTTTTGTTATCAAAACTTTCACTTGCACATTAAAGCTTTTATATACTGTATTTCAAGTTTATTGTTAACTTGTTTTTTTGTTTTGTTTTATTGAGTACTTTGCATCACTTACAATGACTCAGTCCAGAGGTCAAAGGTCAGTGGTGGTG
The DNA here is from genome assembly GCA_031762435.1 of Hypsolebias longignatus. NCBI lineage: Eukaryota > Metazoa > Chordata > Actinopteri > Cyprinodontiformes > Rivulidae > Hypsolebias > Hypsolebias longignatus. Next base: position 11,337 of record JARVGV010054902.1, on the reverse strand, counting down.
CTGCAGTGACCATCTATTGTAGTTGGAATCCATGACCTTACTAAAATCAATCTCTGGCTAAAAATCTTCTTTTTTTCTGAATAGATTTGTGTTTCATGGTCATTAAAACATGCAGTATAATGCTTATATGACTAACCTGGGCTTTTTATTGCCATAGACTAGTAGCTAGGGCATGCATCTCTTGAGGGTTTACTTCCATAATGGCCCAAAAAAATAAATAAAAGATAATTTTGGACACAAAATAAAAATATGAAGTTTAATCTTTGACAAAGACTCAGTTTATGGTTTTGGTCCACTTACAGAACCATTTAAAGCATGTTTATTTAATTCACATAAACTACTTGTTGACAGCTTATAACATTTTAAGCTCTCTGGAGACATTCTAGGTCCTACATAGGCCAGAAACTATGTTCAGGATTAGATGAGAATAAATTAAACTCACCGCTGCTCCACCACTTTTTGCCATTTATAACATAGCTGTCTTTATCCCTGCGAAGACTGCACTCCATGTTGGATGCGTCACTGGAGGCAACATCGGGCTCTGAGAAAACAGAGAAATTGCAACATTTTACATTTACAAACATGAGTCAAAGTCGGGCGTAGAAGATGTTGACTGGCACCAGATGGAAATTCCCGTTCCCCCGTCATTCATTAGAACATACAAACTGCTAACAAAAGGAATCCCCTCCTGATTCATCCTCTCCTACCCCACAAAAAACAGGACTAATGTGTTTACAAAAACCACACTGTAATCTCTAGCAACAGAATGGTGTTTCCTGACAACGTGAAGAGCAAAGGGACACAAACAGGGAGAAATTATTCACATGAACTGGTGTTTGCTGCTGTTGGCAGGTAACCATTTCAAACAAGGTTTTAACAGCATCAGTAACACACAACAAATCCAATCTGACTGGTTTCCGACCGCAGTCAACACTGGAACAAACAGTGGAAAAGTATCAAGAGGGATGAAATCCAGCAGTTGTCAGTAAATGGGTGGACTTTTTTTTTTTTTTTTACTTTTTCCAGATTTGGTCTTTGATCCAATCCAAACTACACTAGAAAGATTTGAGGAAGCAAATTCACACCAGATATGACATACACATGAATAGTGAAATCAATCTGGGTAATTTCCAAATAAACGCAAACCCTACACCACACAATCAGCAAAGAAAGACAAAAAGAGAACAAAGAGAAAAGAGATTTTTTTTTTTTTTTTCATCAATAGCTGGGCAGAGCCTATGGTGCACTCATGCACATGTGATCAGTGTGATCAGCAGGTTAAAAATGAGCAGTTACCTAAGGCCTATGTTATAAAGAGGAGCACCCAGTCCCAAAAGGACAGACCTCTCAACAATGCAGATGTTTGGTTAATTGCGGTCAAAATGTTTCTAACAGATGTTTAATTTTTCCAAGAAACTTAGAGACAACAACACATCTCAATGGAAACCTTGCTGCACATCAGCTCAAAGCAATCGATTATAGATCTACTGCATGTGCTCCTCTTCTAAAGCTAGAGGTTATTTTTTTTTGTTCTCCTCTTGTGGTGTGGTTATAATAATACCTGTCATGCAGAAACAGGAACGGATTTCTCCTCTCAGTAGAGGCTCCAACCACGTTTTCTTCTGTTGCTCTGTGCCAAACATGTGGAGGATCTCCATGTTCCCTGTGTCTGTAAAAAACAGTGTTTGCAATTTTTTTTATATATATATAAAAGGCAGAATACATAACTCGTCTTGTTTAATTTCCAGGTTCTCTTAAAAGCTGACACCATTTTTGGATATTTTACCGGGAGCACTGCAGTTAAAGATTTCAGCACTAAATAGGCAGCGTCCAGTTTCTTCTGCAATGTAGGCATAATCCACCTGAGTGAGTCCACTGATCGCAGGCAGGAACAGGTTCCACAGTCCCGCCTGCCTGGCTTTCACCTGCACAGATAAAAGAAAAGTACTAATCACCTCTGCCAAACAGATATTAGTGAGACTGAGCTTCATGAATTTTAATAAACACACAAAAACCCAGTAATCCTGTTGTAGCTGTTTAACAGTTTGCCTTTTAAACCAATAATGACAGTTTGTGGTGAGTCATGGAGGAGATGCACAAGTTAGTCTGGTGAAAAAAAAAAAAAAAAACTATGGAGAAGTTCTAAAAAAAGCTAATTCTGGTCCTCTGGACATTCAAAAAACAAAACAAAACAAAAAAATTGTAGAAACGTTTCGTCTTTCGTTGAACCTACCTGGATTACTGAGCATGCATCAGGGTATGGAGGAGTTCTCAAAACTTAACATATGCAACTGCATTTTAATGTTCTTTTAGTAAGATTTTTTGGGATTTTATTTATTTTTTATTTAGTTTCACAGCATGAAAAAAAAAAGTTTTATTAAATAAAACAACAATAGTCCTGTCTACCTTTAGGTCTTCTATGATTTGGGGGGTGGTCCATCTTTGTGGAGACTGAGCGTATTTAGTGTAGTATTCTGCAACTTCCTGATGAAAAAACACATTTCATCACTGATCAAATAAGAATGAAAACTTAGTAACAGTAATTCCATGTTGACTTTTCTTTCACGATCATCAGAGAAAATGTAAAAATAGAAGAGTGCACAGAATAAGGCAGTAAAAACCCTGTGATGTTCAGTCAACTGTGATGATCTTTCATGCAACATAATCATTTATTTCCTTCACTCTAACAAATCCCAATTGCATGAATGAACTGCTCTGTCACATCTTGTCACGATCAAGCTAAACATCCATCAGAGCATACAAATCTCCTGTTCTTGGCACTGACCTGCTGAGCAGGAAGCACGTTTTGTTGGATGAAGTCTTTGACCTGCTGGAGAACAGCTCGGCCTTTAACTGTCTGAAGGAACAGACCGTCTTTTGTTGGACCGGTGAGGGGCCTGGGCATGAAACACATTTGAAATGTTTAAAACTGGCAGGAAATATTGGAAGCAACAGCTGGATGCCAAATTCCAACCTGGCTCAAAGGTCAAGTCTGTAGGTGGACTCAATTAGTTTTGTGGTCAAAAACAATAATAGCAGTTTGTTTCACATAAAATTTGTGAACCGGTGCATATTAATCAATTCACAACAGTAATTCACCTTTTGCCAAGATGCAACGCTATTTTAGCCAAAGGCTCCACATTCTGACCAAACTCGTTTGCATTGGGAGCACTGGCATTTCCCTGCAGGAAACGAGCATGGATCCCCTAGTAAGAAAAACACAAAAATAAAGATTCTGCATCCAGCTACTACCAATGTAACCACATTAAAACACTGCTAGAAATCTCAAGTAATGTTACAAAATATGACAGCGACAGTTCAGATCTTTGGAAGTAGGATTCTGTGGAAAGATTATGAACAATGAATATCTTACCAGTTGTAGATAGCTCTTTGAACAACAGGTTCACTTCAGTGTCATAGCCCTGCTCACGTCAGTAACTAGATTATCAATACAATTCAATTTCTTTATATAGCATCAAGTCACAACAGAAGTTGTCCCAGGACGCTGTACAAAAACATTTATATATATATATATACATTTAAAAAGCCAATTAGTAAAAGCTATTTATCTAAGGAAGCCAGCAGATTGCACTGAATCTTCATTTTGTCGCAGTCTCCCATCCTGAGCAAGCACAAAGGCAACAGTGGAAACAAAAAACTCCCTTTAAACAGGAAGAAATCTCCATCAGAACCAGGCTCAGGACGAGCGGCCATCTGCTTCGACCGGCTGGGGTTTGAGAGGACAAGAAGGAGGAGCAAATAAACACAGAATGACTGGTCCAGGTGTACGTTCTATAAGAAGAAAAACAAAAAACACATGCTAAGGGTAGAAATAATTACAAATACAAAACGGGTAGATCAGAGCAAGTAAAGACAGTAACAGAGCGAGGAAATGTAGTCAGTTTGTCCTCCAGCACAGTCGCCTATAACAGCAAGGAGCCTGATAACTGAAAGATCTGCCTTCTATTTTGCTTTTGGGAACTCTAGTAACCACAAGTAAACCTGCAGTTTGAGAGCAAAGTGCTCTTTTAGGAAAATATAGAACAATAAGATCTGTAATATAAGATGGCACTAGGTAGTTGAGAGCTTTGTATGTTAGAAGTAAGATTTATTCTAAATTTGACAGAGAGCCAATGGAGAGAAGCTAAAACCAGATGATCTCTCATATCAACTCATTAAAACTCTGGCAGCAGCATTTTGGATGAACTGAAGACTTTTTAAAGAAGTCTTTGGACACCCAGATAGTGAACAATTGCAAAAGTCCAGTCTAGACATGATGAATGCATGCATCCGTTTTTCTGCAACATTGTTAGATAAGATGTTTCAAATTTTAATGATATTACGCCGGTGGAAGAAGGCGGTTCTAGTAAAGTTTTTAATGTGGGAGTTGAAAAGGCATACTGAATTCTGATCAAAATTATCACAGAGGTTTTTAACATTAGAACTGGAGCCCAAATTAATGCCATCCAGAGAAAGTGAAACACTGCAAAATTTATTCCCAAGACGCTCAGGTCCAAAAACCATAACCTCTTGTCTGCGTTTAAAAGCAGAAAATTAGGTTTTTAGGTCTTTAGGACATGCTTGTAATCTAAATATTAAATTGGATTTATTGGGTTTCAATGACAAATATAACTGTGTATCATCAGCATAACAATGAAAATTTACCCCATGCTGTTTTAATAACATTACCTAATGGAAGAATATACTGTATAAAGAGTATTGGTTCAAGCACTGAACCCTGAGGAACTCCACAACTAACTTTGGTGTATGAAAAACATTAATTATCTACATTTATAAACTAGAATATATCCATTAAATAAGATTTAAACTATTTTAGGGACGTTCCTGTAATTCCAATATCATGTTCAAGTCTCTGTAGTAAAATATTGTGATCAATTGTATCAAATGCAGCATTGAGGTCTAACAGGTCCAGTGTAGAGACAAGTCCATTGTCTGAGGACATGAGAATATCATTAGAAGCTTTCATCAGTGCCATTTCCATGTTATGATGAGCTCTAAATCCTGAATGAAACCTCTCTAACAGATTTTCTTTGCGGATGTTCACACAGATTCAGTAAAAACTAAACTTATTCTCCAAACTGATGTAACTCAAACAGCCCTTCATTACAGATAAACTTTCCACAGAATCCTACTTAAAAAGATCTGAAGTATCAATTTAAAGCATTAACTGTTTGAAGACCTGAGCGATTGCAGCCATTTTAAAGACAGACAGAGCCAAGAAGAAGTTCAGTTGTGGCACAGATGTTGGTGGGATTCCTCGACATCTGCAGTAAATGGAGATCAGATCACCAGCAGCTGGAATGCCTGCACAGTGAGAAATGAATATCCACAACTTTCCCTTGTACAATATTGGCAATATTCAGTTCTGTTCAAGGTTTTCATTCCTAATTGATGATACCTTCTATACCCTGTAAGCTGCCAATTGTTTTAGCCATGTGGAAATTTGTGGGCAAGTATTGAGGCATGAGAAAGTAGGCGAGATCTACCAGTGGGTTTCCTGTGGTAGACAACTCCCAGTCCAACACTGCAATTACACGTGCCTATAAAACAAACAAAACACTTTGAATTAATTACTGAAAAAATGCGGCACTGCAGTAAGAAGTCTGCTCTTGGAAGTTGTACCTCTGTAGGGTGGAATATCAAGTTATCTAGTCGGAAATCTCCATGGACGAGCGTGACCTCGTTATCGTCCTCAGGCAGATTGTTCCTCAACCAATCAGTCAGCTCGTTCATGGCAGGAATGTCTCTGTGGGCTGTTGCAGTGTACTGCTTCGTCCAGGTAGACACCTTCAAGGATGAAACCACAATTCTAACTTTTCCAATTTGTGCACATTTTCCACATTTCATACGCAGCAGAGTAAAATGTGTTGTCTAACTTGACGCTTGCAGTATTGAGGCCCTTTTCCAAACCCTTCAAGTTTTAGTGATGCCAAGTCCAGAGAATGCAGCTTTGCCAACACTTCCACGGCAGCTACATACACAGCAGTCCTCTCTGCTGGACTCAGTCCAGGGAGATGAAGATCTCTGAATATACGGCCCTGATCAACAAAACCAGATAAACAACAATGGTGTTCAAATAAAATTAATCTTCAGTTGGAAAATAAATGATTGTGCTGCAAAGGAATTATTTTCAAATGTAGAAGAATGTCTTGGTTATCTCTTCTCGTCTCAAATACACAAACCTACCTGCACATGGTCCATCAAGTAGAACTCTGTTCCTATTACTTCAACATCTGAGCAGAACAAGAGGGGCTGAGGGACGGGAAAACCAGCAGAAAAAAGGGCTTTCTGCACCTGATACTCCCTGTCCACCTGCACACAAAGGTCCAGATCACAGCTGGTGGGTCTGAAACAGCACTAAAATCTTATGTGACCATGCTAAAGACATATTGGAGAACTATAAAGTCTAACTCAAACTACAATGAAACTACTCACATTTGGTTTTGAGAGTTCTTCTTGAGGAAATGTTTTGTGAAACATAATAACGCAAAGACATTTTGTCAATTTAGAGCAAAGGGTTTGTTTATTTTGATACAAAACAACTGATGTAATAATCAAATTAGCTGATAAGAAAGTTCATGCGCAATAATCCAGGTACCAAATCCAACAATTCTCAGTCGGGTCATCTGGACGGTTTTTTTTTTATTTTTTTTTATGGAAACATAGAACGTATAGAACTCCTCTGAATGATGATGCCCTCCGGATGGAGCATGAAACGGTTCTAAACGTTTCCAGATGTCCCGATTTGAGAATTATTGAAATTAGCTGATAGTTGGTAAAATATCAGCCCATTGACCGTCATGCTATCAGTTCAAAACCTGAGTGTTTTGCATCGCTAACAAAAAGGATTTTTACAGATATGATCGTTTTGTAACAACTTTCAAGCTTAAAATAAATAGTTTTGAATTCACATGGAAGTTTGTGGTTCTTTAAATAAATAAATAAATAAAACAATAATTTAATCAAATAAAGCTTTTTATTCATTTATTTATTTAATTTCATAATGATTATCACATTACACTTGGTTTTAATGCAACATTTGATTTGTGAGGCAAAAAAATAATATTAGCATAACAATGCTTTCTATAGTATGAACATGTTTGCATTGGTTGATTCTAACCTTAAAAATTTTCCAAGAGTCAAAAATTTAACCAGACTGCTAAACTATTTTGCATAATTTGTCATGTTTAATTCTGCTGGCTCCTATATTTTATCAGAAATTAAAAGTCCTGACAGACTGTAGTACTGTACTGTTGCTGGATTGCTGCCCCCTGCTGGACAAAACCCATAACAACAAACAAATCTGCCTTTGCAGCACCATGTTGTGTTTGAAGTTTGTCATGAAATTCATGAAGTTGTGAACACTGAAGATGCATTAATGGTAAAAGCTTACCTTGTGAGCCCAAGGCAGCAGCTTACCCGGAGGTCGCTTCCTGAGAACATATCTGTTTGACGGGGTCTCAATGAAAAAGGTTGGGTTCGACTGACCAAGGCTGGAAGATAACACAGTGGCTTAAGTTTAGCTTCACTAAGCTTTATGGTGCATAATTAATGGAGGGGAAGGTCAGCTAGCTACTTACGTGTACTGCCTGACTGTTAATGTGTCATTATTTGACACTCGTGACTTGACAGACAGGTATTTTTGTAGATTACTAGCACTGAATTTGTGCTGTGGTCGCACAGGAGTTGTCAGGTCTTCCATAGTTCAGTCTGGACTCCTTCTGGATTAATCATTGCAAGATATTCTCGACGCAGCTGACAACTTTTCCTGTCATTTGTAGATATAGATATAAAATACATAGACGCTGCTGCCGCAGTCTCATGCGCAGTTGACGAGCTAACTATTAAACATGCGGTGTCTAGTTATGTGTATGTTTATGGTCGGACTATTATGACAAGCACCTCGACAAAACAGTTCCATATTTAATCTCAAATAATGTACCGGGTACATTGAAAAGCTAAAACTAAGATGTGGAAGATAATTACGATTTTTTTTTCATATGATTAATCAAAATTTCTACCTCTGAATATGAATATAATACAGTACTGTATATGTATTGATTTAGGGAACTCTTGAGACACTGTACTCGTTTTCTACACGGATAATTTTTAGAAGCGCACACAACACGACATGTCAACAATGCTAGACGTGTATTTTCCTATTGACTTGGCGTTGCTCGTGTACATTATCCATTTAATTTATAACAGTATAGTTTGTATCTGTTTTTTGACCACACTTGTTTTGCTGAAATTGCGACGGTGGAGGAACTGAGCTGCGAGAGTTGGAGAATCATTAATTGACATAAAGTTCATAGCCCCAAGTCACAACTGTAGTTGTCTCAGGCCAGGACACTGTACAAAAACATTCACATAGCCTACATAAAATGTCATTTAGTAACGTTATATATCTAAGAAAGCCAGCAGATTGCATTGTAAACAGAAGCATGATGGAAGATTATCAGGCAATGAACTGACCAAAAATGAACACCGAATTCACAGCAGGGTAACTTTATTTATTCAGTTTAGTCTCAATGAGTCAGGAAGACTCGCTTACAAGAGAGACCTGAACTTAGTTCAATATTTTTTACTTTTGTTTTTGTGTAGTAGTGCCTGTACAAGAGGCGAAACATCAATCACAAACGCTTGTCTCAGTTTTGCTTTTAACTGCCAGATGGCCTTAGAAATGGCCATGATGGAGAACTGCATGGTACTTGATGTGTCTTCTCTTTTGTTGTGGCTGGCAGTGAGTTTTTTGTTTAACTAACCTTCGAGCTCCTCCACGTCTTCCCAAACACAATGGTTTGCTTAGAGGACTATCAACAAATTACCAATCTATGTCATTTCAAAATTAAACAGCCTCCAGGTCATGTGAACTCATGACCAATACTTGATGTTCGAAGTTTTCTTTTCAACCTTGATATTAGTAGACTACACAATTTTTTTTGAAACAACAACAAAGACTAGCCATATTTTTGGCTTAAATGTGTAGATCATGTCTTAGAAATAATAGTAAAGATGTGGGGGGGGGGGGAATGGAGCGTTGACACAGAATAATATTGGATGTAGGGACACGCACATTGTCCAAGTGCACATCAAAATAGCACGATGGAGGGCATTTGAACTTAGAAACAAGAAAAAAAATCAGTTAAACTCAACTTTCATGTGCATGAATAAAAAAAAAATCTTTTGAAATCAAGAAAAGCCCACGTGGACAAAACAATAAACAGAATCTCACCATCTTGTCTGAACACGGTGATGGGTCACATGAACTTAACACCTGGAGTGTCCATGGGTATGATGATCATACTGTGTGCTGGTCAAATAAATTTCCAATTAAAGCTCGGAAGGTATTTGGGATTATAGTACCGGTACTTTAACTAATATGTGCTGATGCCCATTTTAAGAATGTAATTAACAGAGTTGCAACAAAGAAAATGAAATGAGTGATAATGAATGATGATGAATGAACATCAGGGAGAGTTGTGAAAGCTAGACTGAGACAAGAGGTGACTATGGGCAGCAGTATGGTTTCATGCTGATAAAGAACATCACAGATGCCATCTTTGCTTTGATGTATACTGATGGAGAAAAACAGAGGGTCAGAAAGAACTCCTTTCTGTGTTTGTAGATTTAGAAAACATATGACAGGGTGCAAAGGAGGGAGGTATGGTATCCCACGTGGACATTTAGAGTTGCAGAGAAGTATGTTAGACTGGTACAGGACATGTATGAAGACAGCAGGACAGAGGCGAGATGTTCTGTAGGAGTGACAGATAGCTTCAGGTGAAGGTGGATTGCATCAATGATCGGCTCTGAGCTCCTTGTTTGATCTGGTGATGGACCAACTAACAGATGAGGTCAGGCAGGAATCCCCATAGACTATGATGTTTGCAGATCTTATTATGATATGTGGTGAGAACAGGGAACAGGTGGAAGAGAACTTGGAGAGGTGGAGGTATGCACTTGAAAGAAGAGGAATGAAAGTCAGCCGTAGTAAGACAGAGTACATGTGTGTGAATGAGAGGGAGACCATTTTAACAGTGAGGCTACAAGAAGCAGAGGTCATAGGTGCAGAACTTCAATTCCTTAAGGTCAGTAGTACAGTGTAACAACTGGGAGATAAAGTTAGAGAGACCAGGCTGAGATGGTTTGGACATGTCCAGGGGCGAGACTGTGGTTATATTGGTAGAAGGATGTTAGAAATGCAGCTGCCTGGGAAAAAAAGCCCTTATTTTACCAGGAAAAAAAATCAATTGAGATTATTAATCTCTTTTACAAGGATATCCTGGGAAATATAGAGGGCATGGAGGTAGTTGGAGTGAGGACAGAGGATGCAGAGGACAAAAGAGATGGAGGAGAATGACTCGCTGTGGCAACTCAAAAAGGAAAAGACATAAAATATTACTTTAACTAATTTGAATAACGCCAAGGTCTTTCTGTGCTGTAAATTTGATACATTTTAAAGCTGATAATACTTGTGAGAACACACACTTGATTTTCTTCCAAGAAAGTTGGGCGTGTATCAGAATAAAGAACAAAGTGCATTACATATCATGGGTGTGTCTGTTATTGAATTTGTTTTCATAATCTCCAGCACACTTGTAGAGATGGGGGAAATACAGATTAGTGCACATTTTTGTGTCAACGTTAAAATGATCAGGTTCAATTGTGAGATTGGTGTTAATTCAGTTACTATAGAAGAACTGAAGACATTTGGTTGAAGAAAATGTCTTCAAGCTTTTACAAACAAGAACAACACATAACTGGAATAAGAACGTCAGTGTGCAAAAAAGTAATATGGAACTAGTTGACAATATTTAGAGGAAACAAACATCAGTCACCTCTTGACTGCTGTACTGACCTGCTGCCAACATCCTCAGAGCTGCTCCTACACATCACAATGGCCACTTTGCATTTGGAATTGCCGGCACCTGAGGGAGATGAAGCAAAAATCTTGAGTCTGACTTTCATTCATGTACAGTTACTTCCTACACCAAACAACGGAGCAACTAACTTCACAGTCTGGCCCTGTCCCTAATTATTCCATGACCTGAAAATGCTCGAAAACAGTGCATGTTGGGAAGTAGTAGACTTGGAGGGAGATGGTGATAGAATAACGACACAATAGCAGAGAAAAAAACACAAGTTGATTTATGTTTCCTGAGTTGGATTCTTTGGTTACATCATTCTCAGTATTGGAAGCAGATCATGTTTGCTTGAGATTTGCTTTTTGTTGGTGGACGAAAGAAAGAAAGAAAGAAAGAAAGAAAGAAAGAAAGAAAGAAAGAAAGAAAGAAAGAAAGAAAGAAAGAAAGA
>JARVGV010054875.1:0-13470 GCA_031762435.1 Hypsolebias longignatus | reverse complement strand
GATCCGATACCCGATATGTACATTATGCTGGTATCGGAGGCCGATACCGATACTGGATCGGATCGGCCCCATCCCTAGTTAAGATAGAAATAATTACAAACAGGTGGAGTAATGGGAGTTGTGGTGCAGAGGTTAGAGAAGGTGGGCCTGTGATCGAAAGATTGCTGGTTCAACTCCCCGTACCAACAATATCAAAATGTGGGTGGAACAGGTGAAGCACCCACACCTGCCTCCACCCTCATTTGCCCCAATCTGGGTCCTTGAGCAAGCCCCCACCATCTGCTCCCCCGGGCGCCCTAGATAGCAGGTCTCTGCTCCACACAGCTCATTGGTCTGTGGTTGTGTCAAGAAGGACATCCGGCGTAAAAATAATTTCCAAGTCTTCATGTGAGTTAGTTCACTGGGGTGACCATCCACCTCCCCCTCCTTTAGGCGGTGTCTCTTGGCACACCCACTTTGCATTTTTTAAATCTTGTCTTGAGGCGGAGCTATCGTTTCACAGTGGGGTAAGTTCCTCTTTTAAGATGCCAAAAAATAAATAAATAAAAATGCAAAAAACGTCATTTATATTTACCAAAAATTTTAAAAAAAAAATAGACCAACAAAACATTGGGAGCATATAGTATGCTCCTACCATTTATCATACTGCAGATGTCACAGGAAAACCAGAACTAGTTATTATAATTACACTGCAAAAGTGAAAGAAACGTGCGGCTCGTCAAAAACGAAACTTAAAAACAGAGGGGAGGTCGACCATCCCGCAACACTGCCAGCGGTGCTGCACATTTGGTTTAGTTTTAAAGATTAATATGTTTATAATTTTTTTATTGGTTTAGAGATTAATGTTTTTTGGTTTTTGTTTATGAAACAAGGTCAGAGGAAGCTGGTTCTGGTTCGGTTGATTGGACCCGGTGTTACACTATATTCTGTGACCTGCAACAGTGCATGCAACACTGTCCCCTACAGTCACAATATACGGTGGTCACAGAATATGGTGTAACACCGGTTGGCAATGCACTCCAAACAGGAAGTTGATTCATTTTCTGTTCTGTAACTGCGTAACATGATGATGTCACTGAATATGCGACGTGAAATAAAAGAACTCGATAGATGTCCTAGGAATCGATGTGTAGATTACTCGAGGAGTCTGTTAAAGCCCTAGCCTGAGCTGCAACATGTTCTCCACAAATGTTATATCAAAACGACCGGCTCGGCACCGTGATGTGTGCTAATACTTTTATTGGCATTTCGAGTTACCATGGCAACATAATTTGCAAACAAAAATGGTCTTTTCCTCATTCAAAATGCCTGACAAAACATTTAAAATGGCTGCCACGTGGCAATCCTCGTCTACCGGTAAGTTTCTCCAGGAACTTTCTAGTAGTTAGTTTTATAAATGCTGGTTTTAAGCAGAACTCTGTGTGATGTTTATGTTTTGGACTCTTACTTTTGCTGAAATTTGTTATTTCTCTCCACCCCACACACATTTATTTATTTATTTTTACCTGATTGGTCAGTTGTTTCTTAAAAAGTGCTTTGTTAGTAAATTATTTTGTTTATTTGAATTTATTTCAATTTAAGTTGTATTTTCTAGGATAAAGGAAATAGAACAACACAAGAGACTAAAAAAACACATCACAGTCCATGCTCAATAATCCAGGTATAAAATCCAACAATGTTCAGTCAGTTCTTATGGACAGTTTCTTTTGTTGCTGAGACGTTTCATTTTTCATCCAAAGGACGTCTTCAGTCTGAGTAACCACACAAAAAAATTGATTCCCACAAACACCATACTTTATTGTTGAAAAACAGTTTGCTGGTGCTAAGATGGCCTCCGTGACCCGCCCTCTCCCCCGTCAGCTCCTCTGAGACAGTCATTCCAAAGTGGTTCAAAACACCAAAGTTCATGCTCAATAATCCAGGTGAAAATCCAACAATGTTCAGTCAGGTGACACGTCATTGTCCTGGTCACCACCTTTAGGCATTCTTGCTCTTCTTTCAGATATACAAACATACACAATACATTTTACATCATAACTAAACACTTGATGTGAAAAAATACTAAAGAAAACTTTGTTGTACAAACTCTTGAAGGTCAAGGCACACAAGGCACTAGAATCCCACTTATACCAATAAAGTGAAATGTGACAAAAAGGCTTTAAAAACAGTAAAAATCTTCTCTGTAGACATCTAGACGTCTTCTGGCAATTTAGAAAAAAAGGTCAAACACAGTTAGTGTGCAGATGCTTTCTTCACCATCTGTCACTTTCAGCATCACTTTGCGATGATGGATAGAAAAGGCTACAGGATCCTAATTTAGTCAGCAGCTTGGCTGATAAAGTAACTGGAGGCGGCATGTTTTGTCTGCCACACCGAGGCCAAATGGACGCTCTGGAGGCCACTACTTATTTCCTCTGAGTGCTTTCTGTTTGTTCATATTTTACTGAAATGTGCAGGGCGGAGGTATCGCATCGAGCCAAGCATGAAAGGTGACAAACTGAGAGGTAATGTTCAGCTGAATAAGACTTCCTAACAAACAAACAAACAAACAAGGACACATGCTTCTGAAAGTTGCTCAGATGTTACAACTCCCAGTTTGAAGGAAACCAGCATCCACAGTCAATAGAATTAGACCCAGTGGAGCACACTGACCCGTTGTTCCCAAACATGGAGAGGAAGTCACTGGTCAGTAAATGAGCCTGGGGTCGCCTCACATCTCGTTAAGCCATTAGTTCTTAATCTCATTTATTCATGAACTCCTCCCCCTTCTTCTCCTGGTACTCCGTGCATCCTCCAGATCAACTGATGAAAAATCATCCTCACCAATCCAGGCAAATCCGGGATCGTGTCTGTCTGTTAGCACATCTCCTGAACCACTGGATGTATTTTAATGAAACATTTAGCAGATAATCCCAGGACGATCATCTGCAACCGATTAACTTTTGGAGTCAACTTGACTTACCGTGACCACGTTCAACAGATCTTATAAGTCAGACAAATAGTAGTAGATGAGCCTGATCTGCAAGACACATTGTGAGTGCAGATAGATAACTGTATTAATCTGTCCAGATTATATAATTTACCATTTTTTGTGTATTTTATCTACCTGGATGATTGTGCTTACATCAGGACTTTTCTTTTCTTTTTTCCCAAACTTTATTTAAGTTTTTCATTTTTTTTTTAACACAAGATTTAAAGAAACAGCAAACAAACAATCACGTAAGCAACCTCCACTCTCAAAAAAGAAGGATCAAGAAAAAAAAAGACCACCCAATCTTACCAACATAGAAGATCAAAAAAAAATAAGAAAAAGAGGGAGAGAGGGAATCTCGAGAAAGAAAAAAAAAATACATGTACAGTATATATATATACCAACTACAAACCAGAAAAAAAGGAGGGAGAATAAATAAGTAAAAAATACTAATGTCAACTGGCCTGGTACAGAGGAAAAGTTGCTCGTTTAGTCAACAGTTGCAATGGTTGCCAGCAATCCAGCTTGAGTCAAGCCAGCAGTTAAAAAAAAAAAAAAAAATCCCTCTTAAAATTAAATAATACACAGTCAGGTCTGGCAAGCGAGAAAAAAAAATTCCTGTAGAAAGCCTCCTCATCACAGCCAGGTACACAAACGCTGGCCAGCACCACAGGCAAGCTCAGAATCGTCCCAACAGCAACAGAATACCAGCCGCTTTTGTCCGAGATAATCTGATCAGAATGAAAAAGGACCGATCCATGCAGAACGAGGGCTGTATCTCTGGCCTTTTCGGAGAAAGATGAGTGAGCGACTTGGCCCACCCAGACCCTCCCCAGTTTCAGGTGCTCTAAGTTTTCAGAATGTGTTTCCTGTAAAATAAATAAATAATAATAAAAAAATTAAAAAAATAAAAAAAACTGTTCCTAGCTGATGAAGGTGATGCAGTACCTTGCGCTGTTTGACATGACTGTTGAGTCCCATGTAGTTAAAACTGGCAAACTGGAGCCTCAGGAACACCAATCACTCATACATTATTTGTTCTAGAGCACCCTTCTTGATTCTCACATTTCTTTGACAAAGAGTCCACCATGTCCGTGAGCGAAGCTACTTTAGCTTCCAGGCTAGTTAGTCTGTTGCCCTGCTCATTAGCTACATGTTCAATATCAGCAATAATCTGTCCATGCGTCATGACTTTAGCTTCTAGCGAGGCGAGAGCAGACATGATTTCTCTCTTTACTGTTCTGGCTACCATTTCGTCAAATTTACTCAGGAGGTCAGAGCGCAGTCTCTCTAGCAACACCTCCATGTGTGCCGGTGAACAAGTATTAGCATCAGAGTTGGAGTTAGCTCCAGGTGCAGTTGGCCCGCAGGTTACACTGCGGCCTACCTTGGAAGCGATGGATTTCCCTCAGCTTGCCATGGTTCCAGGAATTTACAATACTGAATCAGGTCCAGGTGACTCCAAGAAGTATGGTATTAACTATAGTATTAACCTATGGTATTAACCATAGGCGTCGAAATAGTAAAAAAAAAAAAAACATGCATAAAAAGGATACAATTTCACATCCTGGGAGAGCCATTGAAGATCTACATTAAGACTCTTCTGAACCATTTTGGCCAGGTTGTCCTCAGTCTTTTTTGTTGAGGGGCAAGTGGCCTTCAGGCTTATAATAACTGAATGTTATGCACTGATGATAGATTTTGTCCAGAGCCGCAACACCCTGCTACACCTGTGGTTATTAACTGGTGGCCTGTGAGCCACTTTAGGTTTGCTGGAGGGGGTTTTGTAGCCACTAGGGATGACATGATAAAGCAAAAACATATCTAATGATTTTTAACATTTATTAAAGAAAAAGACCAGATTATTGTAAGGGGGGGTGGGTGTGTGTGTCTGATTTTACCTTTTTTAATGAAAAATAAAAAAAATAAACTATGCAGACAGTTCTTCATATGAAGAAATAAATCATTAAGTTAAAGTATGTTTTATTCCTTGTACTTGCTCCAGTGTTCACATATTAGAAAAAAAAAAAAAAAAATGACAGGAAAATTGTTTGAACTAAGCTCTTTTTTGTTTGTACTGTATAACCAATAAAATTCAGTTTTGGTCAAAGCTTGAAAGAACCACTGCAGAGGGACCAAAGAAGCATGCAGAGGGCTCCAGAGCCGCAGGTTGCAGACCCCAGGCTTAGACTGATGGTCCTCTTTTTGCATGTGTAAAGCCAGTGTGAGGGGATTCCACAGCAGACTGTCTTGAACCATGTCAATAAGGTGTATTTATAAGACAGATCCTGTTGGCAGGCCTCACGCTGATGAAGTCTTTCAGATGAAAGACAAAACCGCTGATGAAGTCTTTCAGATGAAAGACAAAACGTTTCTTCAGAGAATAAACTGTCCATATTTAAGACAAGACTTAACCTTTTTTGCATTTTATCTAACAATGATTGCGCTTACACCGGAGCATATTTGGAACCAACTCTTTATGTTAGCAAAATATCTCGGGAACTATGGTACATGATTATTAAAACCCTCAGGAAATAATTATTTCATGTTCATCTATAGCAGGTTAACTTTTGACTTTTTTTTTTCATTCAACCTTTATTTATACAGGCTAGACTCATTGAGCCACAAGGACTCATTTACTAAAGAGGGACCTGTTCCAGACAGAACTCATAGAGTACAGACAACAGTAACAATAAACTACAGTAAAAATGCAGTTAAAATAAAAGTAGTGTTATAAAACAACAAATCAGTGTGCCATAAAACAAGGTAAATTACTAAAAACAAGACGATATTTACAAAAAAATGATGAACGCGTCACAAATGTGCGCATCATAACAACAATGGCTATGACACTCAGTTTTTATGGATGTTGGACAAACGTTTCCAAGCGCTTATTTGTTAATTAAAAACATTTATTTGTAACTGATGGAGTCAGCCATGTTTGTTGTTTTTAAGTTTGTTAGTCTTACCAAATGGCCATCCATCATACATCCATGGGTCGTAGGGGTCAGTGGTGCCCATATCCAGCAGTCACTGTGCAAGAGGCAGGGGACACCCTGGACAGGGCTCCAGTCCATCACAGGGACACATAGAAAATGGCTACATTTCTGCCATTATTTATCCTGAAATGATTTCAGCGCAACATTCTGTCCTGAAAGGCACATTTCTTCAAACAATACTTGGCCTTTAAATCTTCCTGCTCCACAAAGTAAATGTGTGAAGTCAATATGCAGTTAAATTCAGTATAACAGCTTGAATCCAGTTTATTTTGCAGGAGGATATATGATTACATTTGTTTGTGCTTTTTTTCTCCCAGCTCTGTGGAGAACCTGAAGCTCCACGAAGAGTCGATAAGACGTGCTGAAGCAGCACTATCAGTAAACGGCTCTCTGCCTGCAATTAGATCGTATTGTCAGCGAGTTATTGATTCACTTCTTTTGCTTGAAATGATTAAACTAAGATGGCTGGTGTTGGGCGACACCAGGGCAGAGGGGTCACGGTGGTCCTCGGTGAGGTCCGTGTGAGCCTGAATCTTTTTGTAGCTGCACTGTCTTTGTGTTGTCAACAATTTAATCCAATTCAGTTTATGTATATAGCACCAAGTCACATCAGAAGTCCTCTCAGGGCACTGAACAGAAACATTTATAAACATTAAACAATAATTTAACACTATTTTTCTGAGGAGCAGACTGCTTTGTGTTTAACTCCATCACAGAACTCTCATTTTGAACAAGCATGAAGGCGACCGTAGAAAGGAAAAACTCCCTCATGAGGAAGAAACCTCCAACAGAACCAGGCTCAGGACAAGCAGCCATCTGCTTCGACCAGCTGGGTTTGATAGGACTGGAAGGAGGAACAGATACACAATGGCAGGTCGAGAATCACGTTAAGAGAAATAGTATCAAATGAGAACTATTCAATTTTATGCATTCTATTCATTTGAAGAAATGCAATCAATTTGTCCTCCAGCAGTCTAAGCTTATAGCAGCATAACTAAGGGATGGCTCAGGTAACCGGAGCACACCTCAACTATAGGATTTATCAAAAAGGAAAGTCTTAATCCCAGTCTTAAAACTGGACAATGTGTCAGCCTCATGGGCAGAAACTGGAAGTTGGTTCCACAAGAGAGGAGCCTGATAACTGAAAGCTCCTCCTCCCTTTCTGCTTTTGGAAACTATAGGAACTGTAAGCAAACCCGCAGTCTGAAGGTGAAGTGCTTTGTTAGGAGAACTTGGAACTATAAGACATGTATGCCCCATTTGCACTGCCTCCACTCAGCCCCAACTAAATATATAGCACCAAGTCACAACAGAAGTCGTCTCAGGGCACTGAACAGAAATATTCATACATAAAATGTTAACAGAAACATTCATAAATAAAAAATAATAATTTAACATTAGTTATCTGAGGAACAGACTGCTTAGAGTTTAACTCATCACAGAACTCTCATTAGCAGGACTTGGATTCTGGACACGCCTCCAGAATCTGTCCTAAATTGCAGGTGCAAATCCAGGCTGAGCAGGGCTGTGCAGGGCTGAGCAGAGTTGGGGCTGGTTAGGAGCAGTGCAAATGGGGCATAAGATGGAACTAGGTTGTTGAGAGCTTTGTAGATTAGAAATAAGATTTTGAATTCCATTCTGGATTTGACAGGGAGCCAATGGAGAGAAACTAAAACCAGAGAGATATGCAGTTGACACTGGCAGCAGCATTTTGAATTAACTGAATACTTTTTAAATAAGTATTTGGACATCCAGATAATAAAACATTTAGTTCTGTCTAGATGTGACAAATGCATGAAACAGTTTTTCTGCTTCATTTTTAGATAAGATGTTTCTAATTTTAGCAATATTATGCAGGTAGAAGAAGGCGATTCTAGTAATGTTTTTATTGTGGGGGATAAAAGACATGTCCTGATCAAAAATACCACAACATTTTTAACATTAGAACTGGAGGCCAGATTAATGCCATCCAAGGAGGGCGAAAGACTGAAAAATGTATTCCTAAAATGCTCAGGTCGATAAAACAAAACCTCAGTCTTGTCTGTATTCAGAAGCAGAAAATTAAGGGTCATTCAGGCTTTTATGTCTTTAAAACATTCTTGTAGTCAAAGTAGCTTATTGGATTTATTGGGTTTCAAGGACAAATATAATTGTGTATCATCAGCATAACAATGAAAATTTGTCCCATGCTGTTTAATAACATTACCTAATGGAAGAATATATATAAAATAAAGAGTATTGGTCCAAGCACTGAACCTTGAGAAACTCCATGACTAACCTTGAATAGATAACTTTGATTGGATTATGATATTATGTTATTATTATATAATTATTATGACATTATGCATGTGGAAAAATCAGACCACAACCCTCTGAACAGCTAAAGCCTGACTGTTGAAACAATAAGTGTAAAATAAATGTGATGAGTAATGATGTCATCATTGTCAGTATTGTGTCAAGATGTCTGTATATGAGTGTGCATGTGTCTAAAGTTATCTGAAGGTGCTCTCCTTCCTTCTTGTCATCTTGGAGCATTCAGTGGGAATCGGACCATCTGTCCTTCTGTCCATCCTTACATGTTGTGAGAGAACTTGAAATAGAAGTGAGGTACCAACTATTAAACTATACAAAAAAATGGGTTGTCACATCCAAATCCAATATTTATTTAAATAAATGTCAACTCACCGCTCATTTTTATTTTCCAAAACTATGTTTTCGTGCTTTTATTAAGCTTAAAAGTAATGTTTCCTCAAATAACTGGGGTTCCTTTGGAGAGGTGGTGTAACTCCTACCCACTTATCTGGCAACCATGGGTTTACCTACATTCCCTGTTCAGTTCCTCTCCTCATCTCTAAAACTACAAACATTCACTAATCTGTGAGCGGCAGGGGACATCACTGTTCTTCTGCTTTAATTCTACGTTACATTTGACTTTAGCTTTCTTATTTGTTTAGTTCCTTCCCGGCTCACCCTCTTCATCCTTACTTCCTCCTCCTCTTCAGTTGTCATCCACCTTTGTCAGCAGTCTGGAAGCTGTCTGCAGCATTCACACTCCTCTTTTCCTTCATAAGGTTGCTTTCATACACTCTGCATCTCGAGATCCCCCCCACCCCCCGCTATGTCTCAACCCTCCCGCTGTGTTTTCCGTTCTCAGCCTGCCAGCAGACGTAGAGGAGTTCTCATCCATTTTGAAGCCAGACTTTTGACATGCCAGGATGGTAAATTAAAAACATATAGCTCTGAAAGTAGCAGAATGCATGCATCTAAAGGGTCCAAGATGGAGCAGGAGAAAATGAAAATCATCAATCACAAGTTCCCCCCAAAAAATCAGAAAAAACATACTGTGTAGTGGAAACAACCAACAGCAGATCTGAGAGTCCAGCTGTGGTAGTTGTAGTAAAAGGCAGTGACGCTCGTAAATGAAGTTTGCATTTCCCCTCTTTCTAAACCTCTCATGATGGACAGGCCTGATGCTAACAGTGTCAGGGAATTCTGCAGTCTGTTTGTTTTGCACAGAAAATGTATTAAACCAGATTCACAACTAACAGGATCTGAATGTTTTCCCAAAAAAATCAACTGAACTGCAATAGTTCTTCCATTGCTATTATATAAAGTCAAGATTGAAGAAATCTTCATCTTTAATCTAAATATTTTATCCATCCACATTTTTCTCTGAAAAGTGCCTATCTTTTAGTCAGGTAAATACTGTACATAAAATAGAACAGAGTAGAATAGAAACAGCCTTTATTGTTCCACGGATGGGAAATTCAAGTGTAACAGCAGCAACAGATATAAAAGCCTCAGATCAAAGATGGTTTATAAAACTTTTATTCTGAAAAGGTAGGATGTTATTGGGATTGCAGGAACAGTTCTAAATTGGTTTAAATCTCTTTATCTGATAGATTCCAGTTTGTAAATGTAAATAATGAATCTTCATTATACGCCAAAGTTATTCATGGAGTTCTTCAGGGCTCAGTGCTTGGACAAATACTCTTTACTTTATATATGCTTACATTGGGTAAAGTTATTAAACAGCATGGGATAAATGTTCTTTGTTATGCTGATGATACACAGTTGTATTTGTCCATGAAACCCAATGAATCCAATCAGTTACTTAGACTACAAGCATGTCTTAAAGACATAAAAACCTGGATTACCCTAAATTTTCTGCTTCTGAACACAGACAAGACTGAGGTTTTGGTTTTTGGAATCAAGCATCTCAGGAATTATTTTTTTTTTCAGTCTTTTGCCCCCCTTAGATGGCATTGATCTGGCCTCCAGCTCTAATGTTAAAAATATTGGTGTTATTTTTGATCAGGACATGTTTTTTTTATCCCCCACATTAAAAGTGTTACTAGATCCACCTTCTTCCACCTGCGTAATATCGCTAAACATCTTGTCTAAAAATGATGCAGAGAAACGGGTTCATGCTTTTATAACAATGACATTACTACTCAAAGTAATCTGATTGCCCGTTTCTGTTCAGTGACTTGAGATGGCTTCTGTTGTGACTTGGCACTATATAAATAAACTGAATGTAATTAAAAATAATTATAAAAGCATCTGCAAACATCATAAGCCCACATTTTATTCACAATAGAACATAGTGAACATCTACATTTAAACTAATAATTTTTAGGGGATGTTTAAGAAAATTAAAAAAGATAATTCTGGGTTTTATTCAACCATTTCCTGTGATGTAACCCCATTTTTAACAGTCTGTAAACATTGAGGAACTGAGGAGACCAACTTGTATGACATTTTATTTTTTTTAATAATCTCATTTTGGTCAGATGGTAGCTGTTTAAAGATTCTGGATCTTCTTTGGTGGATTTTATTCCTGGATGGGAGTTGATCCTGCAACCTTCTTGCTCTGTGGCCACAGCTCTAACCTCTGTTTCATGCACTGTCTGTTATGAGAGTTAGCATATCTATTAAAAAAAACCTGCAATTAAACATTTATTATAATTCATTAACATATTAAATATCTGTACACCTAAAGCAGGCATGTTCATCATATGGTCCGAGGGCCAAAAATGGCCTTTAAATTCATTCAATCTTTATTTAGGCAGGTTAATCTCATTGAGCCTCGAGGACTCATTTACAAGAGAGACCTGGCTACAAACTAAGGATGATGACAACAGCAACAATACAGCAATAGATTTTCCTTGGACAATCAACAATAGACAATCACAAGAGAGAAGTACAGGATTTTTTGTTCCTAGCGGGTGGTCTGATATGTGAGTTTTGCAGAGTAGCTTGTACTAATTAAAGACTTGCTGAAGTACATTAATAAGCAGAGTTTCTCTTCACAGATCTTTAAACCTTGTGGTGCCTTCCACCATAAGTTCGGCTCTCTGGGGTCTCGGCCCGGTCAGTTCGATCGACCGGCCGGTGTTGCCTGTGATGGTCAGAGACGAATCATTGTGGCTGATAAGGACAATCACCGTGTGCAGGTATGAAGGCTGAATCAGTTTGGTCCTGCTAAACTCTTTTACATATCTGTTGAACTTTCATTGTGGAGTTTGGAACATTGAGTGTTGCCTGCTTTCCAAAAGCTAGATGAAAGTTGGCTTCTGAAAATGTGTATTTACGTTGGTAAATGTGTGGCTCCTGATGCTTACTCTTCCTTTACTCCACATGTAAACATGCTGGGCTTTAAAACATTTGCTTTGTCTGACAGGTGTTTACTTTTGAGGGCCAGTTTCTGCTGAAGTTTGGGGAGAAGGGTACCAAGAACGGACAGTTCAACTATCCCTGGGATGTGGCTGTCAACTCTGAGGGCAAAATCTTGGTCTCGGACACCAGGAACCACCGTGTGCAGCTCTTCAGCCCCGACGGCTCTTTCCTCAACAAGTACGGCTTTGAAGGGGCTCTGTGGAAACACTTCGACTCTCCCAGGGGAGTAGCCTTTAACCACGAAGACCACCTGGTTGTGACCGACTTCAACAACCATCGACTCCTCGTGATCCAGCCAGACTGCCAGTCGGCTCGCTTTCTGGGCTCAGAAGGCACCGGGAACGGGCAGTTTCTGCGGCCACAGGGCGTCGCTGTGGACCAGGAGAACCGCATCATCGTGGCCGACTCCCGCAACCACAGAATCCAAATATTCGAACCTAATGGAAACTTTTTATGCAAATTTGGCACACAGGGGAGTGGCTATGGACAGATGGACCGCCCCTCTGGTGTGGCTGTGACGCCCGATGGCGTCATCGTGGTTGTTGACTTTGGAAATAACCGCATCCTCAAGTTCTAGAAAAATCTATTTTTGCATTCTCTCCCTCCATTTGACCTTTCTGCAGTTTTTTTTTTTTTTCCCACACTGAAATAAATGGAGGAGAGAGAATCAATCAACAGAAAGGGAGCTCAGAGAGGACTCAGACACTAAAAGGAAGGGACATTAAAATTACAGATTGTTCTTAATGTTCTGCAGTTTTCACTAAAACTTTTATCTGTAGTTAATACAGCAAATGGGGACATTTTCAAATTATCCGCTCAAAGAAAACCCATACTTCCCCCTGACTTTCAGCAGCTCTGTTCTCTCTGTCAGCTCAGATTTTTTTTTGTTTGTTCGTTTTTTGTATACATCTCAGGGAATTTCTCACTTCTTGAAATCTTGTACCCTCTGCTCCACACCTACCTCATTTAGCTCTTTGTGAATGTACTCATAGTCATTGAGCAGAGGTTTTAGTCCGTGAAGTTTTACAAAGAAGAAACGTCTACCTCTATACTTTGTTATTTAAGAGACAAAAAATAATAGATCCTTGGGTTGATATTTGCACAGGAATAATGATTTCTTGCTGTGCATTTTTCTGATGTGAGTTAAAGTGAAGCTCCTGAATGTTGTTGCTGAGACAATACTCAGACCGCTGTAGAGGCTGCATGATTGACGCTGAATACGTTTCGCTCGTAGAGAAACGAGTTCAGTCGTGTCCTTTTCCTGCTTATATAATAGTTTTTTTCTTAGATGGATCGACCCTTTTTCTATTTAACTTTGCGGAATATGAAATGTCATTGTAGCCGAGCAAGACTGTGTGAAGCAATGCCAAACTTGATAAAATCATAATTAGCTCAGGTCATCACAGGACTGATTTAAAAGGATCAGTGCTTTTCAGGCTCTCCTTCTAGCTTTACTGGCTAACGCTGATTTGATGAGTATGTTGATGAGTATAGATAGTTATAAGATTTAGGAAATCAGCTCTAAAATGATCTAAGATATCTTTTAAAATACTCTCAATCCCTAAATGTATATCACAAAGGCTTAACGAACTTGTATAAAAAATAATGTATGTCCAGTTGTAAACGGTAAAATATGCAAAGAAAACAACGTCTTCAAACGAGAAGACCCACAAAAAGATTTAGGGGTTGAATCCTTTGAAATCTATCTATTAGTCATGTTAACGTAGAAAATGCATTTTATATATACAGTATAGGTATATATAAATATATACAGTATATATATTGTATATATATGTATATGTATGTATGTGTATATATATA
>JARVGV010054852.1:0-13490 GCA_031762435.1 Hypsolebias longignatus | reverse complement strand
CGGTACCTGGTTCTGTTTACAGCAAGTTGATCCGGTACCTGGTTCTGTTTACAGCAAGTTGATCCGGTACCTGGTTCTGTTTACAGCAAGTTGATCCGGTACCTGGTTCTGTTTACAGCAAGTTGATCCGGTACCTGGTTCTGTTTACAGCAAGTTGATCCGGTACCTGGTTCGGTTTACAGCAAGTTGATCCGGTACCTGGTTCTGTTTACAGTGAATGGATCTGGTACCTGGTTCTGTTTACTGTGAGCTGATCTTCAGCTCGTTGTGCAGGATTTAATCGAACTCCTAATCCTCTTTAGCGGTTTGTGTTTTCTGCTGCTGCCTGGAGGAGTTCTGGTCCTGTGACCGGCCTCCACGTGACGCGCTGCACGTTAGTTCATCACAGGAAGTTCATCACAGGAAGTTCATGCTCTTTTAGCTCGGGTCTTTTCAAGCGAAGTTCTTTGAAGAGGCAGTATCTTACCTGTTGCAGATAGCGCTGCCATCTCTGAACCAGCTCCAGTTTTAGAGAGTCCCAGCGGCCGATTCATTTTCTGAACAAATCCTGAGTCCCACGGTTACTTTGACCAAACTGTGTTTTTTTTAATAACAACTAGCAGCAGCAGCTAGCTGTGGCACTTCCTGTAGAAAGATCACAGCATTTTTGCCAGAATAAAAGCAGCGAGTCATTCAAAACGCTCTGAAGTTTTCAGATGGAGGTTAAATCCCTCTGGGTCTAGTTTATTTAGTCAGAGTTAGTTCTTCAAGGGATTTGAACAGTTATTGTAAATAAAAACCTGATTTCTAAAAGTTGTCCTCGGTCACAGAGACTCGTGTCGGTGGACCTGCCGGTCCTCGTCGTTCCTTCTGCTGCCGGGACCGCTCGGTCTGAAGAGGACAAAAACAAAGTCTGTTTCTTGTCGGCTGCTGGAATCCAACAGAGTCAGGAACTTTGAGCGGTAAAACTAAAACGCGTGCGTTCTTCTCCTCAGGTCAAAGGTCGGACTGCTCGTCCTGCCGTCGGCGTCTCCACACCTCCGGGCCTGGATTATTAATCCCAGGCTCCAGGATGTCCAGGCCGGGCCTCCTGAAGGTGATCCTCCTGGGCGACGGCGGCGTGGGCAAGTCGTCGCTCATGAACCGCTACGTCAGCAACAAGTTCGACTCGCACCTCTTCCACACGATCGGTGTGGAGTTCCTGAACAAGGAGCTGGAGGTGGACGGGCACCGGGTCACCCTGCAGATCTGGGACACGGCGGGACAGGAGCGCTTCCGCAGCCTCCGCACGCCGTTCTACCGCGGCTCGGACTGCTGCCTGCTCACCTTCAGTCTGGATGACGGACAGAGCTTCCAGAACCTGGCCAACTGGAGGAAGGAGTTCTCGTATTATGCCGATGTCCAGGACCCAGACAGCTTCCCGTTTGTGGTGCTGGGAAACAAACGGGATGTTCCTGAGCAGCAGGTGTCTCTGGAGGACGCCCAGCGGTGGTGCCGGGACAACGGCGGACACCCGTACTTTGAGACAAGTGCCAAGGACGCCACAAATGTAGCGTCGGCCTTCGAGGAGGCGGTGCGTCGCATTCTGGCATCAGACAAGAGAGAAGATCACCTCGTTTACAGCAACACAGTAGATCTGCAGAAGAAGAGTCCCCGCGGACCGCGCTGCTGCTGAGCCGAGCACTGGACCCATGACCCAATGGGAATGGACCCATTGGACCTTTTGGGAAGTGACCCGTGTCAAAATGGGAACTGACACATGACTCAATGGGAATGGACCCATGACCTGTTGGGAACTGACCCATGACCTGATGGGAACTGACCCATGACCTGATGGGAACTGACCCATGACCTGATGGGAACTGACCCCTGACCTGATGGGAACTGACCCATGACCTGATGGGAACTGACCCATGACCTGATGGGAACTGACCCCATGACCTGATGGGAACTGACCCCATGACCTGATGGGAACTGACCCATGACCTGATGGGAACTGACCCATGAACTGATGGGAACTGACCCATGACCTGATGGGAACTGACCCCATGACCTGATGGGAACTGACCCCATGACCTGTTGGGTGGGAATTGACCCATGACCTGTTGGGAACTGACCCATGACCTGATGGGAACTGACCCCATGATCTGTTGGGAACTGGTCCATGACCTGATAGGAACTGGTCCACGACTTGAAGGGAACTGGTCCACGACTTGATGGGAAGTGACCCACGACTTGATAGGAACTGACCCATGACTTGATGGGAACTGGTCCATGACTTGATGGGAACTGGTCCATGACTTGATGGGAACTGTTCCATGAGATGGTTCTGCAGACCTGAGAGTCTGAGTGGCTGCAAAACGAGGATCTGAAGCTGGTTCTGGATTGTTCTGGACAGAGTTCCTCTTATTTTACTGTACAAGGATGAACATCTTGCACAATAGTTTTTTCTTTAGTGTTTGAAAGTAAAATTATTATTTTGATCCAATTTTACACAGTTTTTGGTCTTGAATTCATTACATCACTAAATATGACCCATTCTGGGTTTCATGTTAAAAATATTTAGTCACACACTCTAGATTTGGCCTGTTTATAATTTTTCAGAATATAATTTTTGATAAATATTTATTTGTCACACTATCCACAGTCAAGAACGTAAAACTCAAGTACTGTATTTATCATCTAAAGAAAAGTACTGCAGTTATTTTCAGTTAAAGATAGAAAACTCCTTCTGATGCAAAATGTCAAAGCTGAATAGATTTTTTCAACATATTCAAGTATTTATTTCTTTTATTTCTTGTAACGGTGAATTTAGTTATTATTTTATCAAAGATAATTACAGGAACTAAAACAAAAGCCATCTTTGAATTAAAAAAAAAAAACAAGTTTGTACTTTAGAAGTTTTTTGTCTGCAGTCTCTATTTGTGTCCTCAAGATGGCGACGTTGCACAGCCCATAGACATTTACACATAGACGCCTCATTGAGCGCTGAATCGTGGGTGATGTCGCCGCCATATTGGATGTGGCAAAAGTGAAGCAATGCCTCGTAGAGTCAGAGCAACACAGAAAAAGCTGGACAAGACTTTTCTTTTGAAACAGCCTTTTTGTCACAAATCACTCCTGAAACTTTTCTCCATCCACTCCATCCTGCCTGGACTCTCTTCTTCACCACACTCCACATGTTCCTGGACAGTGGACCCCAAGTCCTTGAAGTCCTGCACCTTTGTGACCTCTGACCCTTGTAGCCTCACTGTTCCACCTCCTCCCTCTCATTCACACACATGGACTCTGTCTTACTACGACTGACTTTCATTCCTCTTCTTTCAAGTGCATACCTCCACCTCTCCAAGTTCTCTTCCACCTGTTCCCTGTTCTCACCACAGATCATGATGTCATCTGCAAACATCATAGTCCATGGGGATTCCTGCCTGACCTCATATAGCGAAAAGAGAACTTGCATGAAAGGTTTAGCAATTGTTTTACACCATATGCCTTCCTTATGCAACCTGGGCTTGAACCCACAACCTCAAGACTACAAGACCCTGTTACTGATTACCAAGCTACTTCAGCCTCCTCCCAGCTGTAAAATGTGTTCTTTTCATAAAATTAAATGTCATGTTTCAGTTGGACATGTATTACCTCATGGTGGGACTTGGTAGCCAACAATGGAGAAATAAACATCTTGATGTAACAGTAACACTGTGATGGCACCTTGACCTACCTGTCAACCCAAGCAGAGATGTTTCCTGTCTGTAACTGAACAACTGAAAAGCATAATCTCATCCACGTAGCTTGCATTGTATCAAACAGTGACTAAAGTCAAGTATCTACACTCTAAATCATTTGTGACCACATTCAATACAACTTCTGTTTATTCTTCACGGTCCTTTTTATTGTCCATTAGCAGAAAAAGGAGCCAGAACTCCAACATTTGGTTGCTCTTAGTTGAGTTGAGATGGTTTAATGAGAGGATCTTCATCAAAAGCCCTGCTCTGTTTTTCACAGATACACCACAACCAAGGGTTTTTATTAGAACTGTCACCTTCTTCATGTCACCTGCACCACTGTTAATGATGCTTCTCAGATATTCTGTATTTACCAACTTATTTCAGTTTCTATACTTCAACTGTGAAAGTAACCGTGTTTTATTGCAACTGTTTATTGTCAGCATGTAATTGTAACAAAGGTTTATAGAGTCACATTTGAACAGTGTGTTGCAGAGTACAGCAGATGTCCAAGTGAGATAAGACATTTCTGTGTGTGTCTCTTATGTTTAATGATTGGAAGGTTTGTGGCTACACAAACGTTTGATACAAAAAGTCCCTGTTACTGGAAAAGGTTGGATGTCAGAGCTGCTGTGGAGGCTGTGACTGCATTCAGCATGACAGATAGATAATAATAAATATTATTAGATATTATTATAAAGTTGAGATAAGTCAAAAGCAGTTTTGATGAAGTGGACTTCAAATGACATACTAAGACAAAAGGTGCCTCCTGCATGAAATGATGTGTTACCTGCACAATTTCTACTAAGTTCTCTATATTTTCTCATTCTGGCCTTTATTTTGGATCTGAATTATAGAGTCCTAATCAGATTAATGAGCACATCTTGTGATTTTAGGTTATTTTATTTTGGCAATAAGCACATTTAGAGGGTATTGATCATATACTGTGTCATGTTTCAAGTGTCTTTTTATGCTGTACATGAAAAAAAAAACATGATGCGGGGTTTCACACGTATAGATAACATTGAATAAGGGTAAAACAGTCACAATGTATAAAATGACACAATATGTTCTTTAGTTTTACTAATTAATTGTTTTGTTGTGAAAGTAAACTGCTTTCTTTCTCATCCGTAGCTGGATTTTAAGAATAAAGTGAACTGGTCAGAGATTCAAATAAAAACATCATTTTGTCTCATTTCAAGCTTCTCATGGCTCATTAAAATGACTTTTCAGTTTAAAAGAGAAGGAATGAACAATATATATTAGGATTTACTGAATTACCTGACAGTCTTTAAATTAAAGAACGCAACACTTTTCTTCACAGACAATTTGAAGAGGTGACACACTCCACCCTCCTCTCTTTTGGTGTGTTTGACTTTAAATCATTTACTGTACACAGATTTACACTTTTGTTGAAATGTGAATTTGGACACAAATTCCACCCATACGTCCGTCCATCCATCATCTATCCATTATCTTTACCCACTTCTTGCTTTTCAGGTCACTGGTACCCATGTCCAGCAGTCACTGTGTGAGAGGCAGTGGACACCCTGGACAGGTCTCCAGTCCATCATAGGGACACAGAGACAAATGAGACAAACATTCACTCTCTATTTCACCTATAGGGACAATTTAGAGTTAGAGTCTGTCTAACATGCATGTTTTTAGTCTGTGGGAGAAAACCCACACAGCACGGAGAGAACATGCAAACTCCACCCAGAAAGACCCCTGGCTGGGATTAAATCCAGCGATCTTCTTGCTGAGAGGTGGCAGCTCTACCAACTGCACCACCGTGCTGCCCAAATTACACCCAATATTTCTTAAAGCCTGTATAAAGTTTCATTAAATGCAACACGATTTGGAGATGAATGGAGATTAACAAGCAGAAACCTACCAGAGATCTGAAAGGTTCACGTCTTAAAGGTCATTTACAAACTATAAATTCCACTTATTTTGTTTATTTTTTCAATGACTTTGCAGGTTAAAATGATGTTTTCATGTTTCCAATGGAATAATATGATCCCCCCGCCCCCCTAAAATGTAAAACACTTTTCAAACATTTCATAATAATTCAACCAATCCCTGTTAGAATTGTGAGGATGAGGGGAACTGAAGCTCGACTGCTTGGAGGAGATGAACAACGTGAGGCGATAATTCAGTTTTCATGTCCACTTGTGGTTTTTCCACCGCTGTCCCTGAAAAACAGAGAAGATGTTGTTTCCAAACCCCAACATGGTTTAAAACAAAACCAACAAATCAGATTCTTGTTTCCATCACACACATCACAACTTGTCATTGTCGTACTGCAACACAAATAAAAGCTCTGAAGTTGTTTAAAAAGGACAACGTTGGCATCAAAATGTACAATAAAAACAGACTGGAGCTTTACTTTGTGAGTTGTTTCAGTCTGAGAGACAAAGAAAAACACATGAGAAAGAATTTAGAGCAAAATGATCCTAACACCAGTTACTGAAGCTCCCACTGAGATTTTATTCCCATTTATAACCTGTGAAATAACCCTAATCTGCAGTTATCACCTGATCTGCTCATGGCTCATGGCCTCTGTCCTGAAACAACCACACACTTGCAGCAGGGCGGGAAAAGCGGGTGCTGCCGCGAGGCGTGATGGGTGCAGGCGCTGGCACCGGCACGTTCGGGCGGCCGTGCAACAGTATCTGCAGGCTGCCAGCCTTCTGTTCGCAGAGCGTCTGAAAAAAGCAAACTGCACTGTTGCTCACACTCCCCGATCCCGTTGTTGTCATTGGCCGGCAGCCACCAGTAGTGAGCCAACTGAGTTAACAGACACTTCCGCTCAGCACATAAGGAACCATCTGTTTTAAAAGCCAGGAAAAAATAAATAAAAGCCCTCTTTCTCTCGCTGCTGCCTCCCCTTGCCCCCCACTCACTCCGTCAGGTCTTCAATATAGAGCTCCACTATTATCCTGCACCTCTGTCATCATTTGCAATCTGCAGCTAGCCGGTGAAATTACTGCTGTGACTACACTCAATCTCTACTGGGCTTTATTGGCTTCTCAAATTGTGTCAAAATGAAAAAGTAACCAATTTCTGATTTCAGAAAACTATTTTAAGTCCTCGGTTTTTCCTGGTAAATAATAAAATTGTTGATTTGTTTTTGTGCTATGACAACCGGCTCATAATGCGTCATCAACTGAACCACTGCAGCCGTTATCACACACACACCACACACAACACACACACAGCTCGTTTGTAATTTATTGGACATTAGCAGGGAAGGTCAGGATCATATTGAAGCCTGATGTTTGTGACATCTTGAACATCACGCCTGTGCGCCCGTCTTCTTGGCTGCACGGCGCTCCTCAGACGTGCCAGCTTGTAGCTAAATAAATATTGGCCGAAGGACTTCTGAAAAAAACATATTGTCCTGGCTCGGCGTCGCTCCCTCTGCTCTCTGTTGCCAAAATAAGACAACGGGGGTCCAGAGCAGCACACCTTCTCACATGAGCGCTTTGCTAGCGGTTAGCTTGCAGCGGCGGCCTGCTCCTGCAGCCTTTGTGTCGGCGCCTGCAGGTCCCCGAGTGTAAAGTATCAGCTCTTCGTCGTGCGTGCGCCTCGTGCGTGCAGGGGATCCTGGACGCGTGCCATTTACACTAACACCCAACGCCTTTGTTTCTCCTGCAGCTCACGAGAAGAAGTGTGCGCTTGTTGCTGTGTGTTTTGCAGGTTTGTGATAGCCAGAGAGTGTGTCGCTCCTATTTTTGACTTGTTTTGAGGCCTTAAATATGACTGTTTACGACAGGACGGGTTATTTTTCTTTCTGACAAAGTGTTGACATTTATTTTCTTATTTTGTACGAACATGGACAAGTTTGCTGTTACTCTTTCAGCTCATTGAAATAACTGGCATCACTGTGTGCACCACACTTAACAAGGAGCAGAGCAAACCGAAGCTGATGGAGCTCAGAAAGGAGATGACAGAAAACAGTTTTAAAGGTCAAGACTTCAAGAGCATCTCCAAGCAGCTTCATGCTCCTCTGACCAGCTGCCATTATTATTTAAAAGCATAAGGTTCATGGGACTGTGGCCAACCTTACGTGGACATGAGGAAACGTGACCAGTAGTTTTTAAACACACCATCCCTCAGGGCTCCACTGAAGAAGACGCCATGTGTCAGCGAAACACAAGAAAGTCAAACTGTACCTGCAAACGCTGATTTTCAGTGATTTCAAACAAAAATATGTCATTTACGTGAATCCTGTAGATCTGAAGAGCACATTGTTCCTCCTCAGTCACTTGACTCAGCAGGTGCTCTTCTCTTGAGGGTTTTTTTTTTTTTGTGGATGGGGAGGAGGGGGCTACACCTCTGTGTTGCACATTAGCTTACTGCAATTTTAGAGACATACTGTGGTGGGAGGGGTTCGTTAAGATGTGTGTGCGAAGCAAAACGCTACATCTCTAGCATCTTAGCTAGCACATCTGTATTGCACATTGCTAGCTCAGCGCTACGTAAATGTTTGAACAATGTAGCTGCCACATACACAGAGATTTGAAAAGTCCATCTGATGGAGTTATAGAGAACATCTGGAAGGAGAAAGATGGTGTTAAAAAGAGAGAAGCCACAAGTTTTCTGAAAGTAAAACGGTTCAAATCAGTAAAGGAACAGTGGAACGGAGAACAACGTGAGAAGGACATGGATGCTATTCCAAGAGGATTGTGAAGGAGAATAAAAGTTATGAAGTGTGGAAACTGTGGCAGCAAGAAGGAACCTGTAAATTATTTAGTTTTAATAATTACATGAGGGTTGACTAAACTGACTAAAATGTTTTTTTTGGTGTAGTTTAATGTTGTGAAGGCTGCATGATGCAGGTCATGTTTTGTTATGAGTCTATCACTAATTCAGAAAACAGTAAAAATCCCCTACATTTAATGTTTATGTCCGTCAGCGACCGGGGACAGCGTCGTGTCACTTGTTCATGTTAAAGATCACATGTGCATTAATCATATTTGTGTTTAACATCTGTAGCAGACCGCCTGGTCAACCAGTAAATCCACTGTAATTATCCACACCGTGCACACTCCTTTTGTCCAAGCTACCCTCCTTTGTGCAGGAAAACGCATTAACTTAAAAAAACTACTTTTCTAAAACATTACATTACTGCGTCCAGTTGAACCAGTGAATACTCCGTGACTTTCTCTTTCTCCAAGAAATTAAGGTGTATTGTAACAGGTGCATTATTCAGTAGATTTGACATGGCCGCCACATATTCACAGAGAAAGAATTATTCTGCCCGTGGAAAGGAAAGCAAGAAGAAGAAAATCTACTGAAAGTAATTAATTATTAGAGACTATTTCTAGTCTTAAGCCTATTTAAAGGGCATTAGGTATTATGAATGTGAGGTGGTCTAAATTTACCCTTGTAATATCTGTCTTCATCTGGCTGCATCGGTATACTTTGCCTCTGATTTGAATCTCCAACATCCAGCTTCTTCTTTTTATCAGTTCTCCTTTTGCATCTTGATTTCACAGCGTTGTTTTCTTCTGTCATACGACCACACAGTTTACTGCTACACTCACAGTTCCACGTCTAAATGAGAAAACAAGCCAGAGTTTTTCTGAATGGGTTGAAGTAATATGAACAAATGAATTATGTATGTCTTAAAGAGAGTTCATTTGGGAAATAAGGAGGATAAGTGGCCCTTTTGGTGCCTGTTAGGGACCCTCTAGGAGCGATGCTGGCTGCATTAGGGAGGGATAATGGGCCCTGGGAGGGGGTGAAGGGTGGAGTTGGGTCTTTTTGCTGCACAAGGTCTCTGGGCCCCGGTGACAGATGGTTGGCCACCTCTCTGGGTGGCTGGGGTCTGTCATGAGCCAGATCTGCAGCGCTGACGGTGCCGCAGAGATTAAACAACGTTGTGGAAGGTGAAGAGACGGGTGGAGTGTCAGAAGCGGTCTGGAGGAACAGTCTCAGATCAGTTGGGGTGTTCAGAGGAGGAGGCTGAAGCTGATCAAAATATCATAAAACACTGACGATGAAGGGTCTGCGCTGTAAAATAAATTCCTTTGTTCCTCTGTTTCAGGAGCAAAACTCAAATCAAGAGTTTGATCAGAGGTACTCAGCTCAAAGTATGAAATCAAACTTTAAAAGTTATCCTGAACTATTAAATGATGAAAGTGGAGGAGTTCAAGTATCTCAGGGCTTTGCTCACGAGTGAGAGAAGAATGGAGCATGAGATTGACAGATGGATTGGTGCAGCATCTGCAGTGTTGTGGACTCTGTGCCGGTACGTTGTGGTGAAGAGGGAGCTGAGCTTAAGTCAAAGCTCTGTTTACTGGTCAGTCCACGTTCCTCCCCTCACCTCTGGTCATGAACTCTGGTAGAGACTGAAATCATGAGTTTGTGGATCCAGGAGGTTGAAATGAGTTTCCTCCGCAGGGTAGCTGGACTCTCCCTTAGAGACAGGCTGAGAAGTTCAGTTATCAGGAGAGACTCAGAGTAGAACCACTGCTCCTCCACATCAAGAGGAGCCAGTTGAGGTAGTCTGGGTATCTGGTAAGGATGCTCCCTAGGTAGGTGCTTCAGGCATGTCTGACTTATAGGAGACCCCGGGGAAGACCCTGGACATGCTGGAGAGACGACGTCTTGGTTGGCCTGAACTCCTTGGAGTCCTCCCAGAAGAGCTAGAAGAGGTGGCTGTAGAAAGAGATGTCTGGATGTCCCTGCTCAAGCTGCTGTCCCTGAGATCTGACTTCAGAACATATGGAAGATGGATGGATTCCATGGAGTTTAGATAAAGACAGCTAATGCAGGGACAAGGGAAAGTTGAAATCAAGTATATTTGCTATTGAACATTTGGCAGTCAACAGTGCTTCAGTTTCCACAATAAACAAACAACAAAATATCCTGTTGGTTCAGCCACAGCTGAACAATCATGAGTTGTTCCAGGAATTTTCCAACCACAACAATTCTGATTTTTATCTGTTTGGAGCTCTATCAGGACAAAAAAAAACAACAACACAAAAATAGTCAATAGTCATGGAGAGCTTAGTACTGTGTGCAGTCATTTGACAGTTTGTATTTTAGTTTTACTTTTTAAAATAAATAAATAAATAGATACATTCTTGTAGAACATAGGCAGATACATAAAAAAAACAACCTTAAATGGAACTCCTGCCCTTTATTATGCATTATGTTTGCATTAATGTGGCTGCCTCAGACGAGTCGACGAGGGAGAGGTCGGACTCCAGAAACCATCTTATCAACTGGTTGGCTCACTATGTGAGTGTGCTGCTTATAAGACTGAGTTTGTTGTAGCTCCTCAGACTGAAGAAGTCTTTGGATGAAAGACAAAACTTTCCAAATAAATAAATAAATAAATAAAAATAATTTTAAAAAAGAAACCATCCAGAGGACCTGACAACTTCGTTGGATGAGACCAACATGTTTTCCAACACTTTATGAATTAGAACCGAGACATACAACATATTTTTAGAGACATTGTGGCTGCTGTTGGATTTCATAAACGTTGTGTACATTTAGATTTTAGGAGATGCACCATTATCTTTTTAAATGTAGTATTTCACACTTGCTGATACAAGACTCATTATTTTTAAAAAAAAAAAAAAAAAAAAACAAAAAAAAAAAACAGACTGTTTGAACAATATTAAATACAATTTAAATATTGATTTTGTCTTTTGATGAAAATTTAATCGCAGTAAATGCACTTTGAAAGCTCAGAGAGCACATCTTCTTTAAGACCAGAGTAATTTTAACAAAAGCTCTCTTGATCCACAAAGTAAATTCCAGAGTATTTGTTAGCCTGTGGGCTCCTGCCTGCTCAGCACTTCACTCTTTTAGGGGATGAGATTTCTTTAAGGGTAGACGTGGAAATGCTTCACTTGAAGAGGCAGATCGTTTGCTCCTAACGTGACTGTTGTGCTTAAAATTTGTGTTTGTGTAATTATTTTCAGTTTACATATCCAGGACAAGTTTTATTCATTCAAGGCAGTTGTATTTGTTCATATTAAGCCTGAGAGTTACTGGATCCAAGCAAACAATCACCAGAAGCACCCCGTCAAAATAAAAGAGTTTCTAGATTCTGTTCCGACATGATCCGTCTCAAATTAAGCCTTTTCTTTATCTTTAAATACCCCACCAAGACAAACTCTATGAAAAACATTAATGTATTCATTTCTTATTTCTTAAAGTGATCGATGATGACAATCAATGATTTTTACTCATACCCAACACTTTAGTGTCCCTTTTGTGAAATTTGCTAAAAAGATGAAATTATAATTAACAATTTCTACCTGAGCTTGTAGTATTAGTACACCAACTAGTCTTATTTCATTAAAATAGTACTGCAAGTATATCTACATGTTTTTCTCTATTTTCATAATAGTAACTTAGTTAAACTTGTAAAGCAATAAAAGTAGGAAAATTCTTTAAGCATATTCATGATCCACCAACACTTAGAGTTACACAGTATTTACAGAAATAGATAAACTAGATGGGTTGAGTAAGTTGATTTTATAGCAAGTTATTTTTAATTACATTAGCTTAAATTTGCCATGAATTGATAAATCAACCATTTGTTCAAGAACATAAAAAAATATGAAACATAATTTGAGTTTTTCGGCTGCTTCAAGGGTCATAATTTAATTTAGTGAGGCTATTATCACCAAATTATGTAAAAACAAGTATCCATACCTTACAAAGATTACCCAAAATCAGCCATGATACCACCATGCTTGATGTACTTACTGGGTTTTTAACTTCCTGGTTGGAGGAGGGGAAAGACAAACCTACCATTGACTGTCACAGTGCCATCTGGTGGATCCTTATAGAATTACCTACTTTAACTGAATGGTAGCATTGAAACCCAGACATCATGTCAAACTTTTGAATCCATTCATGGTCTGTCTAGACTAAAGTTTATGTTACCAGTGATGGATCAGCCTGCTGCTCTGAATTCAACATTTACTTTATTTATTTTTACCCTAACATGGAGTTTCTTTAAATTATACATCACACAAAGTCAGAGCAAGTCCATAAAGTCCTCAACCTGCCAAAATCTCCATCATGCTTGCTAATTATGGTCTGCTTTCTCTTGTATGCTTTAAAAACTTTGAATTATGCTGTTAATCTTAAAAATACATCTAACAAAGTGAAACTGAATCACAAGCATTTTACAGCCTATTGGAAAGAAGAATGATTTTCTGGATCAAAGTCTGATCAAGAATCAAAGTTCTGACAAAGTTTTGAACCAACTCCCACACATCAGAGAGTTTTATTCACATATTCTATTTGATTTAATCATACAAGATTTATAAGCTTATGGTCATGACAAAAGAAAAACGAGTGAAAGTTTTTAGATTTAGGGACTTTTCCATTTTGGCTTTTAACCATCAAACATATTTTGGTTTGATTTATTCCATCATCTCTTCTTGATGTCCTTTGCTGTTCTCATGGGCTGTTTTCCAGTTTGTCTGTGGGTCGACAGAACAGACCGTTTGGTTTCTGATCACCTGATCAAGGACAGATCATTTGAGATTGTTTGTGCAGAAGAAATGATGTCAATACCTGCAAAAGCCGGGATGAAACATGTTAGTATGAAATGCTATGTCAGCGTTTCAACTCTTCTTGTCTTGGTGTATGTGAGGTGAACTGAAGCGTCTCAGGTTCTTCTCTCCAAGGGTCACAGTTTTATCATGTGACCTAAACATTATTCAATTCTGATAATTCTCAATCAGGTCATCTGGACAGTTTCTTTTTAGTAGAAATGTTTCACCCTCACTCCAGAGGGCTTCA
>JARVGV010054764.1:0-13577 GCA_031762435.1 Hypsolebias longignatus | reverse complement strand
TATGTTAATGTCAGGGATTGTGTGTGTGTGTGTGTGTGTGTGTGAGTGTGTGTGTGTGTGTGTGTGTGTGTGTGTGTGTGAGATTATTTTAACTGAGACAGCAGGTTCACAGATCAGGTAAAGATACATGATTTAAGAGTGAAGAACACTGTAGCATTAGCACAGATCATTGTGGCTGTGTATAGGTTGTGTGGAACTCTGATTTGAGCCTTGCAAACTGGGCAAAGACCTGCATAAAATGCTTGTACATGGAGCCCATATTGCCTATAAAAAAGACAGGCATAAACTCTGTATCTGGCTCTAAGTCAGCAATTTTTACAACAGTCATCCACCCACTCACCCTCTTTTCATCACACACATACTCCTCTCCAGCATACATCAACTCAAGTAATTGCCTGTCTGTTTCAGCTGGGATGGGGCATTAGCACATGAAGGGATATTGCAAACAATTGTATTGCATTGTTTTTATGAAAAACGGACAATCTTTGTTTAAAGAATTGTGTTTTGTTCTCAACTTTAGTTTTAAGCCTGTTCAGATAATAAAAATATTTCTAAAAAACGTAGGTGTTATTAGAATGTGTTTGGCTCAGAAAGGCAGAGTAGTGTAAGTTCAACGTAGAACACTGTGTTCTTTTTATCTCATGTGCAAAAAGCCCTCGTAGAACAGAGATGCTGACTGCACAGTTGGTGCACTTTTGGGATTCTGCTTGCCTGTGTCTGTCCACTTGAGGGCACCTACTGCTTTCTTTCTTAAAACAAAAAGGGTTGATATTACAGGCTAAAACTTATGGCTCGTCACAAAATCGCAAAAGCATACTGCTATGTTTTTATTTGTGTAAGCATGGCTGTGGATTTTTATCAAACTTGCAAAGTGTATTCATTTGATCAACAACTGATTGATGTTTGGAGTCATACTGATTAAAAATGACCTTCACAACCAACTGACCCCCCCCCCCCCAAAAATAAAATAAAATAAAATAAAATAAAATAAAAAATAAATAAATAAATAAAAAGCACAAAAGTGGCTCTAAGTCAGTCAGTATTGCAGAAATTGACCTCAAATTTGATGTTTCAGTTTATCAAAACTTACACTCTGAGCATGACAGCTAACGATGTTACATGAGATTGCACATGAGATTGCACATGAGATTGCACATGATGCTATTGTCAAGGTTTGACCAAAACTCTACAGTTTCATCGATTTTCATCATATGAATATCTTAGTCTAAAGCTCCGTGAAAGGCAGTGGGGAAATACTTTTTTTTTTTCATGATACCTGGGCAGAATTAATTTAAATAAAAATATATTTAGTAAACCTCTTTAATGCACATGTTTTTTTTTATTTTTATTTAGCTGTAAACCAAAGTGTTGTCTGTTATAGCAAGCATAGCACCAACACATGCTTTTTGTTCTTTCAACTTGACACTAGTTCTGTTAACGGAAACTTGGAAAATCTGTCACTCGTGCATTTCTGTACTCAGAGAACAGAAATCTGCAAGAATGGGATTTTATGTTTTCATACTTAAAAAAATATAATAATAATTTCTTTGCCTTGTGGTCAAATATTGTTCCGCTGGTGATTTTCTGATTATAAACTGTACACAAACACAGAAAAGAGCAAAGCATTGCTTTAGAGCCATTGCACAAAACCTTTGAAAGATGCAGCAATGACAAGTAACAAGAAACTAAAAACTAGGTGGCTGAAAATTCACAAGATAATGTAGAAGACGGACAGCAGAAAGGCCATAAATAGAACTCCCACTGCACAAGCACCAAAGCCCACTGTCATTAATCTTAAACAATGTGTAAATTAACTCTCGAATCTGTTCTGCTAAAGAAATGGGAGCAAAACGTTGACAGACTATTTATACAAAAGTAACTTGGGCAGGCCTTTAATCTGTCCTGGTCTCAGGGAGTCATTTAAATGAGCACACAGATGTAGCAGGA
Source organism: Hypsolebias longignatus (assembly GCA_031762435.1). Lineage (NCBI taxonomy): Eukaryota > Metazoa > Chordata > Actinopteri > Cyprinodontiformes > Rivulidae > Hypsolebias > Hypsolebias longignatus. The sequence goes on along the minus strand of JARVGV010054764.1, from coordinate 11,630 downwards.
CAGCTGCAGTAGTGCTCGAGTCTGTTGAAACAGCAGTTACTGTCCTCAGTTAAAACATACACATCGAAAACATGTTCTCTTCTTCTCACGTTTACCTCCTTCTGCCCAGCAAAGACAACATTAAAAACCTAGCATCTAAACTAGCTGCGTCTGTTGGTGACTAGTTGAAGACACAAAATTGCAAAATAAATAAGTAAATAAATAAATAAATCATGAACTGTATACAGGTATATTGCAGACCAAGTGTCCCTGTCTTTTCTTGTCGTTGGGGATTGAAGCTTGCAGGACTCAGTTTACAAGAGCGGCCATATTGTATTTTTGGAATCTGTCTGTCCTCTGTCTGGGGCTGTAAGGCCTGTCTTCTGAGTCCGCACCACAGTTGCACAACATTTTTTTGACATTTGCATGACATTGTTGCAACAAAACATTCATTATTTTTTTACACTTGTGACTGCCGCTCAGTAGTCATGAGAATTTTATACAAAACTGTTTGCTAGTGACGCATGACAACTGAGAAATCTGGACCGTATAAATATAGTCCAGCAATCACTTTGTCATCAGATGTCAAGTGACTTGGACCTCAGATAATGATGGATGATGACCAGAAGACATGCTGCTGCAGAGGTTGAGAATGACTGGGTCACATGGGGCCATCACTTGGCACCTGGTATGTCCAGATCTCATTTAGGTCAAAAAATCAATCAGGATTTAGTATCATAGGTTGCCAAACCTATGAAACAAGGTTGTCTCTCGTTTCTCACTCTGATTCACAGAAAATAAATTGAGAAGGTGCAGCAAGAAGGTTGCCGGTTCAAATCCCAGCCCGGATCCTTTGGTTGGATTTTGCATGTTCTCACCGTGTATGCGTAGGTTCACTCTGAGAACCCCGGTTTCCTCCCACAGACCAAAAAATGCATGTTAGGATGATTCGTAACTCTAAATTGTCTCTAGGTGTGAGTGAGAGAGTGAATGGTTGTTTGTCTCATTTGTCTCTATGTGTCCCTGTAATGGACTGGAGACCTGTCCAGGGTGACCCCACCTCTCACACAGTGACTGCTGGATATAGTCACCAGTGACCCACAAGACCTGAAAAGGAAAACATGGGTAAAGATGGTGGATGGATGCATGGATGGAAAGCTCAGCAGCGTCTCTATTTCCTGAGGAGACTGAAGAAAGTTCATCTGCCACCTCTCATTCTCACCACCTTCTACAGAGGAACCATTGATAGCATCCTGAGCAGCTGCATCACTGCTTGCTTTGGGAACTGCAATGCTTCAGATCTCAACTCTCTCCAACGAATAGTGAAGACAGCTGAAAAGATCATTGGGGTCTCTCTTCCATCTCCTCGGGGACATTTCTCTCAGGCACCTGCTGCCACTAGGTGCTATTTTCCAGAAACACAACATACCTTTTCATTTCTCGGTGACTGTCAAATCTACTTCCTCCTCAGACATAACGGTACTCACTCTATTCAACCTTTGCTGGACTGTCTGGCTGACATCAGAGATTGGATGGCTTTAAATTTCTTGAGTTTCAATGAGAAGAAGTCTGAAGTCTTGTTGTTTCCTCCCAATGACACAATCACCAACCACTGCATCGACCTGTCCATTTTGGCACCATTAATGAAACATAGTCACTAATCTGGGAGTGATACTTGACCCTTCTTTGAAAATCAACAGTCATGCAAACATGATTGTTAAATCCTGTTTTTTCCAGCTGAGGCGACTGTCTAAGCTGAAGCCCATATTGTCCAAAATAACCTGGAGACAGTAATACATGCATTCATTACATCCAGGCTCGATTACTGCAACTCGCTCCTTTTTGGTATCAGTCAAACCTCCATTGCACGATTTCAACTGGTCCAGAATGCGGCAGCCCGATTTTTAACCAGCACAGGCAAAAGAGAGCACATTACATCAGTCTTGGCCTCCCTGCACTGGCTACCAGTTCATCTTCGAATCCAATTCAAAATGCTCTTGTATGTCTATAAATCACTGAACAGCTCTGCCCCCTCCAATCTTACTGATCTGCTCCAGCCGCATGTCCCACCACGTTTTCTCAGGTCAGCAGACCAGTTGCTCCTCACAGTTCCAGAACCCCGTCTCAAGTGCAGAAGTGACAGGGCCTTCTCTGTCGCAGGCCCAAGACTGTGGAACGAGTTACCTCTACTTGTCAGACAGGCCCCCTCCCTCACAGTTTTTAAATCTGGCTTAAAAACACACTATTATTCCCTGGCCTTCGGCACTGTGTGATCTGTGCTGAGCCTGTGTGCATCACACTGTGTTGGTCATGTTACTGTTGTTGTTATCCACTATTGTTTTTTTTTTTTGTTTGTTTGTTTGTTTCTAGATTGTTTTCCCGTTAATTTGTTGTTGTGTGCTTGGTCTGTCTGTCCCTGTACAGCACTTTGGTTCACACTGTAACTGTTTGGTGCTTTATAAATAAAGTGGTATGGTATGGTATTTTCAACAACTGCTGCATCTGGAAAGCCCTCAACATTGAGGAGGACTCATCTCAACATCACATGGACTTTTTACTCTCCTGCCCTCTGGGAGAAGGTACCACAGCATTCGGGCCAACACGACCAGACTGTGGAACAGCTTCATCCTTCAGGCCATCAGACTCGTCAACTCTGCTGTCATCTCTGACACACACACGATGGACTCGGACTAGAGTTGCATTCGAGCCCAAAAAATCCGATCTGACCTGGCCCCAGCCTGTAGCCATCATTTCCAAACCCCACTTGACCTGAGGAATTAACAGTAATTACAGGTCCAACTCCAAACCCCCCAACATTTTAAATTAAGCTTTGACTGCTTATTCTTCTTAACAGTTGGTAGACGCGTGTGGCTGAATAAAGAGTGCAGAAGATCGGAGCTGAGGGATGTTTGTCCTTTCATTGCCATCAAAGAGCATTAAATCCCTCACTGACACGTCTGCATAATGATCTCACCTGTTTGGGTCATTGACCGCATGCATCCGCTGAGTGCAGCAGCTGAATGAACGTCCATTTGGGCGATGGGTCACTTCCTGGCAGCGCAGTCCATCTGAAGCTTAACTGAACTTTTTACCTCTTTCAAGGTCGGTCAACTCGCAGTGAAATGGCCGCACACGGCTGGTAAATGTATGGCAAGCCTAGTTATCATATAATTAGATTGTGGCCAAAAGTCAGACACCGACCCAGCCCACCCATCCAGCACATTATCATGGGCTTCAGGCCCGGGTTAGAAATGTCAGCTCTAACTCTGACACACACAATCAATTCATTCAACCTTTATGTAAACAGGTTAGTCCCATTGAGCCACGGGGACTCATTTACAAGAGAGACCTGGATCTGCATGTGTTTTACTGTTTATGACATCTCTACTCGTACATTTTGACAATCTGCTCAAGTTTTAGCATTTTTGCACCTTACTCAGTTTTTATCTCTGCTGCTATAAAAACGAAAAACTTTGTGTCGCTAACCACATACAGAACATGTTTCTACCTCATGTACCACCTACACATGTACTGATCAACATGTGTTTCGAGTCTTGTCTCTTAATTACTTGTTTAGATTAGAATGTTTGGATTTGGTTAGATGTCCTTTTGTATTTATTGTTGGTCTGTTTGTGTTTATTGTTTTGTTGTGTGTTGTATTGTTTTGCACAATGTTCTGTGTTGCACCGTGATCCTGGGGAACACTTTCATGTCGTACATAGCTGAAATGACAATAAAACCACTCTGACTCTGGATGGATGGATGGATGGATGGATGGATGGATGGATGGATGGATGGATGGATGTTGCCGAAAAGTGACAGTATGGAGAACACTTTAAAAATGCATGCTATGATTGGATGTAAACTTTTGACCAAACTAAACAACGTCTAGAAACTAAATTTGTTTGACAACACTCAACAGGATATGCAGGAGTCTGATTCTGTTCTGCTCCACCAGGTGTTAGAACAAACAAAGCTCATTTTAGTTTCGGTTTCAATTTGCGGCCATAAATGCGGACATACGGCGCCATGTGTGTTCGGCTCCGACCTACGGCAGAATCGAGCTACAAACGGCCCTTAGGCCCGGAACCCGTTCGTAGGTCGGGGACTACCTGTATTTAATATAACCATTAAGCATACAATGTAATTATGACAGAAATGGAGGATTTACCTGCAGTTTTCTTGGTACAGATGAACACGGTACTTCCTGTTTCTCACTGTTGTATTCAGCTGCTCATGAGGTTGGCCACCGGACTTTATTGTCTTTTACATTTTTCCAGACTCTGTTTCTGGAAATGTAATAAACTGTATTCCATCCTCTAAATGCTACGGGTAACACTGTCTAAATTAGATGTTCGCCACTGACGTGTAACCATTTTTTTCTGATGATTTTTCACAAAATTCCTCTGCCAACAAAGGGTTCGAAATGCAAAACCCTGACAATGTTTTCGGAGGAAAGGGGGTGGAGCTCTGCATCGCCGATTGGTCAGTTGAGCAGCCCTCTGGATTTGTTGAAAGGTGGCGTTGAGGATCCGACTTGCAAAAAAAAACAAAAAAAAAAACATAATTTTACTGGCCTGTTTATTTATTAACCTTTATTTAACCAGGAAATCCCACTGAGATCACAGATCTCTCTTCCAAGGGAGACCTGGGCCTGAAGGCAGACTAACATGCATGTTTTTGTTCTGTGGGAGGAACCGGAGTACCCAGAGAAAACTCCATGCAAGCACGAGAAGAACATGCAAACTCCACACAGAAAGACTACAGGTCCAACAGAGGATTGAACTGTGAACCTTCTTGCTGTGCGGCAACAATGCTAACCACTGAGCCATTGTGCTGCCAAATGTTATAACTTATTCCATATTTATTACAAACGTATTCAATATTTTTGTGAATCTGTTTATGAACTGAGTTTTCATAAAAAATCCTAATGATGGTTTCTTTTTCAGGGTGCTGAGTTAAAATTTAGGGGTGCTTGAACATCCCCCAAAAAAAGGCTAAAATCGCAGAGCGCTAACAGATCTCATAATATTGCATAAAACTACAAACATACTTTACAACGTTTGACCAAACAGCTTCGTGTAACTTTCTTCTTATAAAATGATCTTGGTTTAACTCTCTGGCATAGAAGGAGGAGGTTTAAAGTATTTGTTTAAGGAATGCTGGTCTAATAACTAAGATAATAATAATCAAAAAAAATTATAATAAAAGAACAGACACATGTTCAAGCATGGTTTATTGATGGAGTCTGTCATGCTGGATACGTTACAAAGCCACTGCACTGCCACGGACAGCGCCATTCACAAGAACGTGTGCAAACAGAATTCAAACACTATGAACCCTTCTCAGAGAGAAATGTAGAAAAATATAAAGTCCTCACGTTTCAGCTGGTGGACACACACATCGCACAACAAAAACACACATTTCTACACATGCTGTGATGCATTTCAGTGCTGAAAGAGAAATGAAGTTCCGATCAAAGGAAATATTTATTTTATTGTTTTGGCCTAAAGTGTTTTGTGAGAAGTTCAGCAGGAGTTTACTGGTATTTAGAGGAAGGCCCTGCTGCATGAGCGTGACACTTAGCACAGTGTGTGTTAGCATTCAGCTGTTCTGGCGAGGTTCAACAAAAATCCTCCGGGACTGTGGGACGTTTAAGGTCAAAACTTGTCTTGGAGAGTCTGGCAAAGAATCATGCAAACGTTTCAGAAGCAACAACAGCTTTGTTGCCTCCAGAGCCGTTTGAGCTGAAGTGGAAGTAGTTTACTGCGAGGTTTATCTGACTGCTGGGCGTATTTTTATCCACTTGTGTGACTCATCTGTGCGTGCTTCAAGCTTAAAGTTCAGAAGGAAAATAACCTTGTTTAGGCTTCGGTTAACGTCGGCAGCTTTGTGCTACTGTTAAACTACAAAGAGGCTAATGTCTGTTTAATGTTTGTATCAATTTATCACACAATGAAATGTGTGATAGCTGCACTGTTCGTAGTGCATTTAAACACTGGAGACATGACACCTTTTTCCATGCCTTTAGTTTTCAGTTAATTTCTTCACATGATGCTCCACTTTGAATCACACTTTTAGTCCCAAAGCTTGTTGCAAATGTAAATTATTTATAATGTAAATATTAGAGATGCACAATATTGCATTTTTGGCTGATATCAGATATGCCAATATGTTAAAACTTGTTTGGCCGATAACCGATGCCCATACTGATATTTTACACATGTTCCTTTGTCAGAACATATTCCTCTTATTTAGGTTTATTTTCTACAAAAATTGTGCAACAGCTGTAAGAGCTGGTGACATATGTTCAGTAACAGCCATTTAATATGTATAGCACTTTAACTTATATTAAATGAAAAGTGTTAAATGTTATTTATTAGCATTAGTCACCTGTGGAGGCTTGTTCCAGGTTCCAGCTGCAGAGTGGGATCCTCTGCACTCCTGTGCATGAAGGACAGACATTTTAAGTTCAAAGTTATTGTCTATCCATTGTGCTGTAAGACTAATCATGCTAACAGGGCTAACACGATGTCCAAATGTCTATGGTAAAAGTCACCCAACAAGTCGTGCTATCGGCTATTAGCTTCTCATTGACGTCGGAAATGATGGTTGTAACTCGGGCAACGTTACGTCAGAAAAATATCTCAGACTGGGGACAATGTAGCGAGGCTCATCGTAGTCCATAAATATTCGAACTCCGACATCCTCACCAACAAAAAATAAAACTTCCACACTGCTGACATTTTGAATTTTCCTCTCTGCCATGAGATCAGGTTGACGTACGTAACGTCATCACGCTGTGCTACCGCTTTATATAGGCAAGTTTTTTTAATGGAATGGCCAATGTCCGATGTCGAACTTTAACGCTAATATCGTCCGATACCATGCTGATAATATTGTGCATCCCTAGTAAATATGTATGGTGCTATTTTCACTTTTTTTTTTTACTGCTATTAGGAATGACTAACAATAACTTCACATAAAATGTATTAGTATGGTCTTATTAATATTTTAACTTATACAAACTGTTCTTTTTCATGGTATAACTTTTTTTAGGGCACACACCTTTCGTGTTTTTTGAAGAAGAAAAAAAGAAAAGATCAGAGAAGACAAGATTTAACTTGTTGTGGATTTTCTCTGCTCTACACAATGTCAGAAATATACATACAGGTCTCAAAGACAGTAAATTCAAACTGTCCCACTAAAACGTGGATAAATCTCACCTGACAAGTTGCACCAGGACCACAAGCTGTAAGTATCTGACATGATTCTGTCTGATTCTGGATTATTGTTCTTGGCGAAAAACTGGTGGGTTTTTCGGCACCAGTCTGGCGTTGAATCAGTCCACAAACTTCGAACAGCTCGGGGCTTTGGGAAGGCCAGTCCAGAGGCCTGATGTTGGTTTGATTTATTCAATCAGAAACCAGATCTGATGAGTTTGGGATGGTTTATCTGTTGGAACACCCAAAGGTTATCAATCATCTAGCTGTTGATGTGAGGTGACGCTGAAGTTTCTGGAGGCAGTCCTCCTTTATTCCACCCACTTTGTGAAATGCAGCGCCGCAGCGTAATTGTACCGCCCCCATGATTGACAGCTGGCACAATGTTGTATTACAGATTAGATTAATTACGTAGAGTTATTCATTTTGTTATATAGTCTGAGGAGTTATTAATTTTGTTATGTAGTTTGTGAATTACAGGTTGGATTAATTATGTAGAGTTATTCATTTTGTTATGTAATTTGAAGGTTATCATTGTTCAAGCAAACTGTGAAATAAGGGGCAGATATAATAAGATTTCTTCTTCTTTCTGCTCCTTTCATTTTATCCTATTTTTGTATTCTTGTATCTAATGAAACTGTTTTGTATTGTTCCTTTTTAAAATGAATAAATAACCATCAAATCAAATAAAAAAAAAGTTCTTCGTTTAAAGCCTAATGTTGACTCGTCTAAACATCCCGTCTGACGTTGCGGCCTCTTGTCTCATATGACCACAAAACTTTTGTCCAGGAGACATATGGCTTGTCTGTGGGGGGGTCTCTGTTAGAGCAGGAGCTTCTTCTATCAGTTCATGGTGATGTGAAACTTCACTGCAGCATTTTCCTCTTCATGACTTGAGCCTTGCTGGTTCTTATGTGGTTTCTGAAAATCCTCATTTCATCTTACCTGAAGTGTGCAGATGAGTATTAGTCAACCCAGTATGTGCAGTCAAACACATCCTTTATATGCTGGCAACAAAAAAAAAAAAACTGCCATCTGCTGTCAATCATGATAAACCTTCAGCATCACTGATGAGAAGACTGGGCTGAGCGTATGTATAATTCTGACCCACATGGATGAGAGAAAAACCACAATAAATTCAAACTTGAAAAGTCAGTGAAGTTGTGTGTTGTACTATCATTCCATAATATTTTACCATATTTTATATTTTAGATGCAAAAATCTTAAATACGTTGAATAAAATCACAGATCTCTTCTTTACAGAGAAGGCCGAGGGCCTGAAGGCAGCACGAACATGCACGTTGGGAACGAGGAGGTTTCATTCACGGCACTTCAACTCAAGCAACAGAGGCTTGTGTATCTCTGTTACCACCGCAGTAAATAAATGATCAACACATGATGAGTTTTTATACGTAAGATTAGCAAACACTGGAAAAGGGAAGTCAACCGTTTGTTCTTTGAACCGACAGATGTTGATTTATTTTGTATATTAGGAGCAGCAGATTTGAGAGGAAAAAACAAACAGGCCATTTTGATGGAGGATGTGTCAGAAGAGAGGCTGCAGGTCTGTCTGAGAGCAAACAGCATTAATACAGGTCAGTTATAAAAAGACAGCCGGGGTGGGGGGAGGAAGTCAGCAGCAGAAGATGACATTAAGAAATTAAACAAGCTATTATTAGACTCCGGGCGTCCCATCAGGTGAGGCTGGTTTCAGCTGAATGATGTTGGTGTGAGTCATTTCAGCTCTTTTGATTGGACAGGAATGAAACCCCTCCTGAAAATGACATTACTGTAAATCATCAACGCTACTTTTGTAACTTTTCCACAAAATAAACACTTTTCTTTTCCTAAAGTTGCAGTTGATTTTAAGTTTTTACTATTTGGGGCTAATGCAAGAATAATGTCGTAAACTCAGTGTCTGCATCAAAGTATTCATTTCACATGACAATTTCCTGCAGGATCAATACTGTTCTATCTTAACTTCAGCCTGCAACTCACGCGCAAAGGTTACCATGGCAACAGCCAACACCACACCATTCACAACACATCTCATAAAAAAAATGATACTATTTCAGTGATATAAAGTTAGTTATTTAAAAAATGCTTTCAGTTGTGGTTCAGGTTATTTTAGTTGTTTTGTGATATTTTATATTTTAACAAATCAATTTAAAATAGTTAAAGAGGAGTGGTGGTGCAGAGGTTAGATAAGGTAAGTCTCTGATCGGAAGGTCGCTAGTTCAACTCCTTGAACCGCCAACATCAGAATATGGGTGGAAAAGGTGAAGCACCCACACCTGCCTCCACCCTCATTTGCTCCACTCTGGGCCCTTGAGCAAGGCCTTTAACCCCCATCATCTGCACCCCGGGTGCCCTAGATATCAGCTCTCTGCTCCACACAGAGGGCTGTGGTAGCTCGGTGGCCTGTCGTTACATCAGGAAGGACATCCAGAGGAAAAACCATTGCCAAGTCTTCGTACGACTGTTTGCTGTGGTGACCCCTGAAGAAGGGAGCAGCTGAAAGAAGATTTTTTTTTTTAATAGTTATAAAAGGATTTTTAGAGTCAGTGTCACTTGTTGTTGTTGTTTTTTATTTTTTATTTTTTTTTTGTTAGTTTGGTTTTTGTCCATTTTGCAACCAAACTTTGTTCAGGTTTGACAATTTGGGTTGAAACTTTCACAAAACTTGTGCCATCACAACGATTCCTGCAAACACTTTGACTTTCCTAGTCATGTGCGGCTTCAGCAAAAGTTGAGGTCCATCTTACAAAAAGAGCTTTTCCATATTTTCATGTGTTATTTCTGGTCAACTTGGGGCGAAGTAGCATCTTTTTACTTTAGAAAAACAAACAAGCTCCTTTATTTATCTGAATGTTGTTCATTTAAAAAACCTGCTCTACTGTTCGTTTTGTTCTGTGGCTGGAAGAAAGAAAGGAGCGTTCCAGTGAAAACTAAAACATGTTTCCAAACTCTGGTGTGTGACGGTATTTTAACCTTGTTGCCCTTCCTGCTGGAGAGTGGAGCAATTATTGTTGTAATAGTTTCAATCGTGCTCATTTCCAGGATAATGTAATCTGTGCACTCTGCTGGGGAAAGGGATTTGACTTTTATTCAGTTTATTTCCTAATGTTCACTCAAGTTTATTCGGTTAGTGTTGAAATCAAGATTTAAAAAATAAAATAACACATCAATTTCATAAAAGGTATAAAAGAACTTGTAAAGTCATGAAGGGCAGTATAAAAGTAAAGTAATAAACTAAATATGTGTGGTATTGTTCTCATATCTTCAGGAAATATGTCTTTAAATAAAAATTTGGAAGCAAAATTTGTGAACTGCTTCCAGCAACTTTTTTATTTTTTGTTTTGTTTTGTTTGTTTGTTTGTTTGTTTGTTTGTTTGTTTGTTTGTTTGTGTGAACAGCTTAAGTGAGGAAATAACAGGTCAGTACTGACCTGGTGATGCTGGAAGAGCTGACTGGGATGAAGGAATCTGTCAATCTTTCATGTATTGGTACGTATTAAAGCTCGGATTTGTCGAGTAAAGTATGTAGAAATTTCTAAAACAATCACAATTGATGTAGATTTAAAAACAAAATATATTTTGTGGTGAATATGACAGATGTACGACATATATTTGGCTATATTTGATTATATTTGACTAGGCCAGCGTACCACAGATCAATCACGGGACTAAAGCTTCACAAACACTTTGTTTACGTTAAATGAGTACCTGCATTCCAGATTTATATAGAACAGAGGTGGGCAACATTTTCTTTTTAATAAATGGCCACATCAGGACATCTAAAGCAATCAAAAGGCCGCATAAAGAATTGGAAAAAAATATGTTCTTTATGGCAGATATTGTAGAATACTTTTTAAAGTCTTTTTCTTATTGTAGCATAAAACATGTCTTTCTTATATCTTCTAAGACGAATTCTGTAAACTGGCTTTTGTGACAATATACATGTTAGTTTAACATTCATCCTGTATTTAGGCAGGTTAATCCCATTGAGCCTCGAGAACTCATTTACAAGAGAGACCTACATGTTAGCTTAACATGTTATAAACATTAGCCTAACGGGTTATGTTAGTTTAATATTCAAGGATTCAAGGGCTTAAGGTTCTTTATTTGTCATTCACACCACATGTGGTACATGTGTTGGAATGAAGTTGTGTACACAGGGTCCCAGTTACATCCAACAATAAAAATGTAAAAGAAAAACAGTAATAAAATCTAAGATATGAACTAAGAAAAACATTAGCTAAATAATACACTAAGCACTAGTAGCATACAAACTTTACGTCGAACAGCAGCACAAACTTGAGTCTGTGTGAGCAGATGAGCATGAATGAACACAGCAACATGAAACAGATCAGCAGCATCATGAAACAGATCAGCAGCAACATGAAACAGATCAGCAGCAACATGAAAC
>JARVGV010054740.1:0-13605 GCA_031762435.1 Hypsolebias longignatus | reverse complement strand
CTTGGATGAGGGGCGAAACGTTTCTTTTTAACAAAAAAACGAAGTCCAGATGACATGATTAAACCTTTTTTGTTGTTAATGGAAATTAGTTTTTCTAAATCTGAGACCATGTGTCTCAAGCAGTAAAAGTTAGATTGCTCTTTGAGATTTTTGCCTCAGGTGCAAAATTCAAGTATCTGGAAGTCTTGTTCATGAATGCAGAAAAATTGGTTCATGCATTTATCACATCTAGACCGGACTATTGCAATGGTTTGTTATCTGGGTGTCCACAAACGTCTTTAAAACATCTTCAGTGCTGCTGCCAGAGTTTTAAAGAGAGTTGATAGGAGATCATATCTCTCCAGTTTTAGCTTCTCTCCATTGGTTCTCTGTCAAACTCGGAATTTAATTAAAATCTTACTTCTAACACAGTGGTCCCCAACCCCCAGGCCATGGACCGGTACCAGTCCATAGGTCAATTGGTACCGGGCTACAAAAAAAAAAAAAAAAAGTTTTATTTTTAAAAAAATCACCAGATTCTCTCCACCACATCTGTCTATGACTCACTCTCGACACAGGTCAACAGACACAAGTGGTGAGTTTCAGTTTCTGCTAGGCGCATGCACAGATTGGATCTACATTGCCCACATAAGTGGTGAACAGCGGCGTGGTCTGGAGCAGACCGGTGTATGCGCACGGCCCTATCTGTGCATTTGAAGGATTACACAGCATATTTTTCAACCTGCCTGACAAAGAGTGACAGTAAAACTATAACTAAATAAAACTATAATTCTAATATCACATCAGAGCTGTTCCTTTGCATTTCCACTTCTGCTCTTAAAAATGTCTGCCCCTAAAAGTTCAAAGTCATGGGTAGTTGTATTAGAAAACACAATAATATAATTAAAGTTTTGCACTACACATAAGTTCCTGCACTTTAATGAACAATCTGATGTGTGAATCACTGCAGGAGTTACCTGAACTTTCACTTGAACTGCAAACAGAGATGATGATCTCGCCTCATAAAGCTCTTTGTCGTGCAGTCCGAGTATTTGAAGTGGTGTCCAAGTGACCAGGACGCTTTTCTGAATTGAGCAGGGGGATTGAGAGCAACTCTTTTCTATGCCAGTGACAAAGCGCTAAATATTAGGCAGTTTTGTGGACAAAAGCTTGAAGCAGCGCTTGTTGTCCCAGGGTGGCTGACAAGATGAATTCCCAGACATTCCCATGAATCTGGTCTGCTCTCCAAACTGAGTTTCTTTGCACACTACCACCATCTCTGATCTGCTTGCCGGACCTCCTTTGACCAAGTTCAGTCCACCGGTTCTTTATCTGAGTTTGTGGGTGGCTCAGTGACACAGGACTGAGACACAGAGTAAGGTGCGTGGAGCAGGGAGGTGGATGACAAGGCGCAGCTGACCGCGGTGTTGGATATAATAAGTAAACATCTAACCAGCTAATCAGGAGAGTCTGAGATTTCCTGGTGGGCCGCTCTGATGTGTGGGCTGCAGGGCCACCACTCCCTGTTATTTTTATTTTTTAGAACTTTTTATTAACAACATATAAACACAAAACTGTGATACTGCTGGACCTGGGCTGCCCTGCCTCCACCCAGGAACAGTGGACGCTCTCTTTTTTTTTTTCATGAGTCAGATCCGCAACACGATCTGTCAGTCAATCCAGTAGACGTGTCAGCAAATGGCTGTGTTGGTTTGTCTTTTCTTCCTGTCCTCTCAAAACCAGCTGGTCAAAGCAGATGGCTCCTGAGCCTGGTTCTTTTGGAGGTTTCTTCCTTTTAAAAAGGAAGTTTTTTTTTCTTGTTGCCACTGTGCTTGCTCAGGATGGGAGACTGTGACAAAGTGAAGATTCAACTCGTCTGCTGATTCCTTAGATAGAGAACTTTACTAATTGACTTTTCTATGTATGTGAATGTTCCTGTAAAGTGCCCTGAGACAACTTTGTTTTGATTTGGCGCTATATAAATAAACTGAATTGAAAAATTTCACAGACACGGGACATTTGGAGAATTTTGTGAAACTGTGGGGTTAAGAAGGTTTTACACACCATTTCTGATCAGGGGTAACTACAATAAAACAAGGCCTCATGTCAATATTTTATTTTAAACTTGTCCTGATCACCTTTTTTTAGCACTGTCGTTTTAACTTATTGTGTAAATAAAGGTTTGTTAAAAATCAGAAATCATCTTCTACTTTCAGCTTTTCCCTCTTCAGGGGCCTCCACAGTGAGTTCTCCCCCTCCATCACACTCTGTCCTCACTCCAACTACCTTCATGTCCTCTCTAATTGAATCCATATACTGTATTTCCAAATGAGCTGCATATGTTGGTGTACAATTGATTTTTTATTTCAGCTGCATGAGATACAGGAGAATATTTAATAAAATGGTAGTGCTGCCTAAATACCTGTGTATTGACACTTGTAATTTCAAAAGAATACTGATCCATCCATCCATCCATTTTCTTCTGCTTATCCGGGCTCGGGTCTCGGGGGTAGCAGCCTAAGTAAGGAGGCCCAGACTTCCCTCTCCCCAGCCACTTGGGCCAGCTCCTCCGGGGGGGATCGCAAAGCATTCCCAGGCCAGCCTAGAAACATAGTCCCTCCAGCGTGTCCTGGGTCTTCCTCTGGGTCGCCTCCGACATGCCCAGAACACCTCACCAGGGAGGTGTCCAGGAGGCATCCTAACCAGATACCCGAGTCACCTCAACTGGCTCCTCTCGATGTGGAGAAGCAGCGACTCTACTCTGAGTCCCTCCCGGATGACCGAGCTTCTCACCCTATCTCTAAGGGAGAGTCCAGACACACTGCGGAGAAAACTCATTTCCACTGTTTTTATCTGAGATCTTGTTCATTTTTAATTGTAGAAGTATAAATGCAAACATATCTGCAATAATTCATTATTTAAAACAACTAAATAGAACTTTTCAATAATAGCATTTTCAGAAACCTGGCTTCATGATTCAAATACGGACAATATTAATTTTGAGGGATATGAGTTATATTACAGAAATAGAAGTGATAAAAGGGGTGGTGGAGTCACTTTATTTGTTAATAACAAAATACATTGTAAAATTAATAACAAAATGTCAACGGCTGTTGATAATGTCATGGAATTGCTAACTATTGAAATAAAAATAAGAAATCAAAAAATATAATAATAAGTTGTATATATCGAGCACCCGAAACAAACATAGAACTATTTACTGAAAAAATATGGACGTGCTTGGGGTAAGTTGTAATAAAACAATATTTTGTGGTGACTTTAACATTGACTTGGGAATTATGAAAGACTCAGATAGTATTGGCGCATTTGTTAGCTCAATGCAAAGTCTGAATCTTTATCCATTAATATCTAAACCTACCAGAATCACATCTCATAGTGCCACAATAATTGACAAAATTTTTACAAATATAATAGACCGATAAGTGATGGCGGTTTTCATGCTTTACAAAACTGATCAATATAATACTAAAACAGCCACAATTAAGAAAATAATAATAAACACATCCAAGAAAAAGCCTTGGATAAATTAAAGTATGATTTGAGTAAACAAAACTAGATGGATGTGTATGTTGATGATGTAAATATTGCTTATGATAATTTTATGAATATCTTGGGAACTCTACACGAAACAAAATTGTGTGGAAAAAAATATATAAAGACAAAGAGTGTTAGTAAACCATGGATTACAAAAGGACTGAAAAATGCTTGGGAAAAAAATCAATTGTATTGTACAATTGTACTATGAATGCAAAACCAGGTCTCTCTTGTAAATGAGTCCTCGAGGCTCAATGAGATTAACCTGCCAAAATAAAGGTTGAATGAATGAATTCACTTTTTCTTGATTCAAGATCAAAAGAATCTGAAGAAAAATATAAGAAAAATAAAAACGAACTGGTATGGATTATAAGAAAACATAAAAATAATTATTACAGTAATTTATTAGATAAAAGTAAAAAAGACATGAAGGCTACATGGCATGTAATGAATGATGTTTTGAAAAGTAAAGTTCATAAAGGCCAGTTTTTTCTAAATATATAAGTAACAGTTGTCCTTTCAACACATTGTTATGTCTGTGCTATAGATGTCTGAGTCTCCTTTTGAGGTTCCATGAGTTTCTGGGCAGCTTCCTTGAAAAATGCTCGTATTTCCCAGCCTGTCATTTCAGGCTGAGCACCATGTCTTTGTTTTAGAATGATGAATTGAACAGTGCTCCGTAAGATGTTCAAAGATTAAGAAACTGTGATATAATCTAACCCTGCTTTAAACTTTTCAGGTACTTTACCCCTGACCTGTCATGTGTTCCTTGGATGATGCCACTGATCAATAATGTTCTGTGACAAATCTGTGAGTTCTTCACATAATATTTTTATTGAGAATACATCACACACAAGTGGAGTCACATTAGATACAATGGAATTACATTGGAAAAAAACTGAATCACGTGAAAAAATGAAATTGATTGAAAATGATGTAATTTCCATTTTTTTCTAATGTAATTCTATTTTTCAAATGCAATTCAGTTTTTTCTAATGCAATTCGGTTTTTCTAATGTAATTCAGTTTTTCTCATGTAATTTCATTTTTTTTCAATCATAATTCTGTTTTTGTTTCGAATGTTGTTGTGTTTTTTCAAATGTAATTCTGTTTTTCCAATGTTGTTCATTTACACCTCGGAGCCATCGTAACCCAGAGCACAGAGAAGCAATAGCATCTCAAAAAGCTAACAATTAGATACAACTTTAAATACCATCAGTTTCAAACAATGATGGTAAAAACAGCAGTCAAGCAGAACCTGAGCCCCTTTCAAGATGGGGAAAAGATACCCGCAGAGTGCTGCAGCAACAGATAAGTCAGTGTCATTAGTGTTAGTGACATTCATTTAGTTAGCCATTAGGTGTGGAGATAAGCTCATTATGTTAGGTCCTGAAAGGCTATTACAGAACAGGAAGATATCTCAAATAAGAGCAGCTTTGGGACTGGGAGTTAAAAGAATTAACACTTCGGCTCACCTGCCCAACACCTAACACTCTTGTAACTAAGTGAATGTAGTGAAGCATGAAGGAGGTATAGTTGTTCTAACTGAAAAGTTCACAAAGAAACCATGTTTCTTTTTTAATTATCAAAAGAAACCATGAGCTTTCAGGCTGCAAGGGACAAATCCACAGTCCTTCAAAACATTAGAAGCAGTTTACTTTTTTTGTTTTCACACTGTCACTGCTGTGACTGTTTAGTCAATAAAAGTACAATTAAAGTAAAAAAAAAAAAAAAAAAAAAAACTATCATTATCAGGTCTTCTGTTGGCGCTTTCTTAATAGTTGGTGTTTTCTTAGCTCAAAAAATGCTTCTGAGTGATCTAAGGGGATATAACTGATCCATACATAAATGCAGATTTATTGGATGAGTAAACAAATTTCTCTCTCAGCACATTATTTAATCTTCATTATCATTGCTCAAGTAAAACCTACCAAACTGTCTCTAATGTCTGCTGTGACATGCTCTTGTTGGACTCTGGTTGTTCGTGGTCACCAAGCTCCTATGCATATCTAATTTGTAACCTATCTCAGAAAATGCAACTATGCAAGCCAGAAAACAACCCTCCCAGCATTTCTTTCAGGTGCGGCTGTCTACCTCTGCTGTTCTCCTGTTCCACCCCAGCTGAGCTGTGTCAGAGACGCCAGGGAAAATGTTGCAGTCTTTTGATGAAGATTAAGGATTTTATGAAGATTACCTGCTGGGACACTTCTTATCCTGGCTGGGTTCAAACACCATCTTCTGTGCAATATTTATTGGTACTCTCTGGATCCATGGGGCCACAGATATGTAATGTACTAGGATCACCTGTCTAACTGAAATATTTGTAATTTAGGTCTGTTTTAAAATATTTTTCTCACTGTTTTTCCCTGAGAATCCCATAGTTTTTAAATGAACTCATTGGATGGGCGGACTGAGTTGGACAGCTCTGGCATACTGTAGATCATCTGTATACAGGATTGTCACTCTGATGGCAATATTTGTTATTTCTGATTTTTCAAACTATTGCACAATAAAAAAAATAAGAAAATAAAAAAAACCTCAATGTCAGCCTGGTCAAAGATTTTATGACAGAGCTATACAACTTGGTCTGCCTTACCAGTTTACATTAAATAAATAAAATAAAATCTGGGGAAACAATTTGTAAAAAAAAAAAAAAAATACAGATCTGTCAAAAACAGTGATCATTTTACACAAATGATTGTAAGAAGAGAAAAGCCTCGCCTGACTATGACCTCTGACCCTGAGGCTGCCTTTCACAGTGATCCTGGTTTCTTTTAAAGTCACTTTTGACCTGAACAATGTCTTGTTATTTCTACACATTCATTGTCCTAGAACACCCAATCACTTACAAATTGATAAATACACATTTATATTTTAGGATTTCGATAAAGAAAAACATATTCATAAAGGTATGCTCGTTTTATTTGATTATGACATTTTTCAAACATGAATGATGTTGATTATTATTTGCAATCATTATTATGAAATCAAGTAAAATTTCGTAATTATTTGAACATATTTTCAGTGTTCTATTTTGAAAAAAATGAAGTGTGTAGAAGTGTCATAACATCTCACCCTGAAGGCTGCTGATCGCCCGCACACCTTCTCATCAGCTGAGACACCGATCTCTGAAGCATTCATGGTGAATTACGATTACCTTACCAGTGCCTAGCTAGTCCTCTCCTCGTGGTGTATCCTAGTCTGATCAGCCAGCACAACACCGGAAAAGTTGAGTAAACTCGAGTTCTTAACACTGACCAGATAACGAGCTGAGACCTGGTGACTGATGCAACTTTTGGTCCGGTCATGCTGATGTAACGTGATAAATAATTTCCTGCCTTGCAGGGTTAAATGATTTAATCTGGTCACACTAAATAACATCTGTCAACCAAATTCCAAAGTAAACTATTTATCAAATTATTTGATTCAAATAGTTGAACGTTGTTTAAATTTGTGCATGTATAAGAGCCAAAACTACACCTGCTCAAATGATTTTTAGTCTAAGATAAAGCAGGTTACGATAAGATAAGGTTAGATAAAATGTGCTGTTTCCACCAACACATGGACACAACACGCTGGACTATGTTTGCATGGTGCATAAAAGCCTCCCCCTGCCCCCACCTAGGACTCTCTGATCATATCTCCATCTACCTGGCCCCTGCTTACCTTCCACCACTGAGATGCTTCATACTGGTACAAAAGTTAAATCTTGGGTGAAGATTAGAACAATGACTCCGTGCTGAAAGACTGTTTTGCATGCACAGACTGGAAAGTTTTCAGAGAAGCTGAGGAGGAACTAGACCTGGAGGAATAGACATCCTCAGTCCTGGGGTACATTAGTAAATGTGCTGATGATGTCACCACCGTCAGGAAGCCTTAGCTGAAAGCAGAGGTTCGCACCCTTCTGGAGGCCAGGACACTGCCTTCAGGTCTGGCAACTCACAGGAGCTGAGAAGGACAAGAAAAGAGCCGGTTGCTCTTCAGTTTGAAGAAGTCTTTCAGATGAAAGATGAAATGTTTCTACAAATTTTGGAACCCGTCCAGAGGACTAAACTGTTTTAGATTATCTAACTGGATTATTGAGCATGCATCAGGATATTTACATTTTAAACTTTTGTTGGATCTAACTGGGAACTGTGTACAAATTGTCGTTCCACCTCATGTACCACACATGATGCGAATGACAATAAAGAACCTTGAATCACTGAATCCTTGAACAGCATTAATCCTTGCTGGATTAATTATTGTTTAGATTGTTCGTTAATGATAATGTAATTACTTATCTACTTTTTCAAACCAGTTTTATCCTAATTGTAAGTGGAAACTGCTGTGCAGCATCAAACACTAATGAGAGGACACAGGGAAATCAGAACCTAGAACTACAGTAAACTTGGAAACAAGAATAAGAACAAACACAGACACATAAAAACTCATGAGGGAGCCCAGTCCTCACAGCCAGGTATGCAGCTTGTGAATGAGGCCACCAAATCCAGAACATAGACCAGAATCCAGAACATCTTTTGACTTCATGCACCTTATGGTAATCCCAGTATATATATCTGCAAACTTCTATCAAGTTAATGACAGAGCAAAGACATGGCTATCTTTCTGGTTTGACACCATATGATGATGAGGAGTAGTGCAAAATATATGTGTACGTACATGTATACTGTATTCTTTTTCTATAAATATGTGTGTTTGCAAATAAGGGAGTGGTGGCGCAGAGGTTAGAGATGGTGGGCCGGTGATTGGAAGACTGCTGGTTCAACTCCCGGTACCGAAAACATCAAAAATGTGGGTGGAAAAGGTAAAGCACCCACACCTGCACCCACCCTCATTTGCCCCACTCTGGGCCCTTGAGAAAGGCCCTTAACCCTCACCATCTACTCCTCCAGGCAGCACCCTAAATGGCAGCTCTCTGCCTCCACATAGAGAGCGGTGGTAACTCGGTGGTCTGTGGTTGCATCAGGAAGGGTATCCAGTGTAATAATATTTACCAAGACTTCATGTGAGTTAATTCGCTGTGGCAACCCCTGACGACCAGAGCAGCCAAAAATAATAAGAAGAAATAATAATAATAATAATTGTGTGTGCAAATATGTGCACTTTTTCTGTAAATAGCTTGTGAAATTTTTATTCCTTGTTTTTCTGCACTCTGTCTTGTTGTTGTTGTACCATAATTGCCTTATCTTATTTTTACCACCAGCCACAAAAGGCTGTCAATGGGCCGATTACTGCAGCAGCACCCATCACACAGGGGCATCTAATTAATGCAGGAGATTACTGCAGGGTCCATGAGCCAAACCTGGCTCCCACTTTTTCTGAATGAGGTCATTATGGAAGGTAATGAACAGTGTAAGCAATGAATTATAGGCCACATTGGCAAGAATGTGCCTAAAAGGTCAACTCTATAATGTAATCATCACTTTGTTTCAGGCACTGAAGATACATTTTATTTTTCTTTAGCAGAACTAATAGTATTACAGAACAATCATAATTCCACTAATTCAGACCAGAAACTCAATATTTTCCTAAGCCTGCTGAATTCTGGTGAAACTACAGTTGTCATGACCAGTGATTGTTCAGAGAGGCTGCTTTAGAGCCAAAGCCTAAAATAATGCCAGCAAAAATATTGATATGTATTGATAATCATTGCAAGATGCTTTACAAGTTGATGCTTATAAATTAGTTATAAATGCTTTAAAACAAAAAAATGTGAGTTGGTAAAAGCCAAAAATATTAAGACTTTCAATAGAACAATGAATTATTGGAGTTAGGAATCATAGGAGTTAAAAGACTAAAGTTGTGATAAACAAAATGTACTTAGATGTAAATGTTTATAAATCCAAGTAATGGTTAGAAGTAGCACAATAATGAGACATTTCATACTTATTATTCTTTTTATTGGGAAGTTGAGTGTTTTGGACACCTAAACATATTCCTATTGCATGTTTTCCACACAACAAATGAATGATAGATTCTTTTTTTTTTCAGGTCTTAGTACCTTGAAGTCGAAGACCACGAGGAGGGAAATGTCCCAGGAGACAAAGAAGAGGAAAGTCAAGTGTGTGGTACAGAGGGTGGCATCTGAATGTAGAGAAACTCGCTGACTTCCTTGGTCAGACAGGTCATCTGGTCCAGATGATCTGTCTGAACTTTGTTGAATTTTTTTACCTAGATTATTAAGCATGAACGTTGATGTTTTGAACCACTTTCGCATGACTGCTTCAGAGGAGTTGACGGGGGAGAGGGCGGGCCCCAGAAATCATTTTATCACAATAAAACTGGCTGGTCCACTATCCACTATGCAAGTGTGCTGCTTGTGGGACTGGATTTATTGTGGCTCCTCAGACTGATGAAGTCCTTTGGATGAAGGACAAAATGTTTCAACGAAGAAAAAAAAGAAGCTGTCCAGAGGATCTGACTTATCTTTGTTGGATTTTTTTTAAAACCTGGATTATTGAGCATGAAGTTTGATGACCACCAGACAGTTCAATGTTTAGTGCCAAGAGTTCAAATTGCTTAGGTGCTGATGTTGTAAATACCTGTTGTGTTGAAGTAGTGAACATGTTTTTCCAGAAAGGCCATGCAAGGGTACAGTGTTGCAAAATGTTTATCTTACAGGAAGTAATAATGTGCGTCACGATCTGGGAATAGAATCAAACTACAGGATTCTCAAACAGACCTTATTTCCCATCAGAACTTGTTCCAACAAATGAGAGTTCCAAGATGTTCTGTGTCAAGCTGACCTGAGAGAATCTGTTTTCGTTTTTCTGTTTCTCAAATGGGAAAGTACTGATAAGCCAAAAATATGTGAAATGTTTGTATTGTTTGATCTGAACAGTTTCATGTTGCTGCTGATCTCATGTTGCTGCTGATCTGTTTCATGTTGCTGCTGATCTGTTTCATGTTGCTGCTGATCTGTTTCATGTTGCTGCTGATCTGTTTCATGTTGCTGCTTATCTGTTTCATGTTGCTGCTGATCTGTTTCATGTTTCTGTGTTCATTCATGCTCATCTGCTCACACAGACTCATGTTCGTGCTGCTGTTTGGCGTATTGTTGTTGTTTTTATACTATTCGTGCTTAGTGTATTTTTAGATGATGTTTTTCTTAGTTCATATCTTAGATGTTACTACTGTTTTTCATTTACGTTTTATTGTTGGATGTAACTGGGACACTGTACATAATTTCGTTCCACCACATGTACCACTTGTGGTGCGAATGACAATAAAGACTATAATCCTCTGTCAATGAAGGGTATAAAAATGAATGAGAACTATGTTGGATGGGGTGGGGGGGTCTTTTTGAGGTCTCTGGGTGTCTAGCTGTTCGGCCTGCAAGTTTATGCTTCAATAAACCCTGATTTTTGCTGTCATCACGTTTCAAGACCTGTTTTATTTTATCACTTAGAAGTTTGATGTAGCTTGAACCCCTACAGTGTTACCAAGCTAGATCTGACATATGTTGTCACACCTTCTCCCTTTCTTGCACGATCTGAACAATAAACATTAGAGCCATCAATTGATACGTCCTTGTCTAGAATGGATTTAGTTAACCAAGACTCAGAAATAACAATAATATCTGCACCAGTTGAACAAATCCAATTCCTCATCATATCTGTCTTTGAAAGAAGGCTACGAACATTACGATGCACAATATGTAATCCTGACATGTTTTTAAAGTCTGGTCAGCCAAGATCGGGTTGAGTACCAGACAACAGTAAAGCTTCACAATCAAACATTTCAGAGAGATCTATGTGGCAGTAGTATAATTGATGGAGTTTATATTGTAGTTCCTGGTCTTCATAAACATGTTATGATGTATTTATAAAAACATGGTTATTTAGAACCCATTAGCAGTGAAGTTGACATGTATGTATGGACAAGTTCAGATGCACAAACATGGTTCGACCATCCAGAACATCCAGAATGGATGGTCTGCTCCAGAATCATGCACATTGGGAGGCACATGGAGGAGCACAGATCTACAGAGCATTGGACCTTCACTAGCTGGTAGAATTGGCTCACCTCGAACCTGGCCTCGACCCAGTTTGTGTAGCCCAGGAGGTTCGGCACAGAGTCGGTGCAGAGAGGGGTGGAGATGTCAGTGCAGCTGCTGCAAAAATTGGAAAACAGTGGGTGGGAGAAGAAGTGGAAGAATGAGCCCATACTGCAGCCACATAGTCATCAACGTGACCCATTCCATGCTCACCCAGAAGTGAACTGTTATGAGGACTGCTCATACTGGACTAGAACTGTTTGTATTGTTAGACGTATGGTAGAAATGCAGCTGCCAGAAAACAGATAGAAAAGTCTGAAGTCTTAACACAATAGCTGTGAATTTGAGTCCGTTATAGTAATTTCATGTATTTTCCAAGATTCCTTATAGCCATCTTAAATGAAGTTGAGTTTAATAGTTTATCAGTTGTAGATGTACAATGAATGATTATGTTCTAAAAGTTTCATTAAAATCCGTCCAGTGCTTCATGAGGCAAATTGCTAATGGTACAGACAACACACAAGGAAATACACAATTGCTGTTTTGTTTTCAACAACAAGAAATAACTAATTCGCTCAAATGAAAAATTATCATCATCATCATAACAGTAATTTATACTAAGAAATATTTCACGAGCCACCTTAAGCAAAACAAGCTGTTTATGAACAAACTTAAGACTCGTGTGCAGCTCATTTCCTTTGGTTTTGTTTAAATCTATATTAAAACCAAACTTTTACTTTCAGTACTACTAGTAATAGTAAAATTGTATTGTAACATAATCCCTTTCTTGCTCTTTAAGAATCTTTAGAATGAAACGCACAAAGCAGCTTTTAAATTTCTACAAGTGCACTCATATTAAATTAGAATGCAACATTCAGTGCATTATTAGGGTTATGGGTCAGATTAAAGCTTTGCATTCACACATCTTTCTGACATTTGGTGAACTGTCCACACATAATAAGACCATCAAATGTCCTTCCTCATGGACCAAGAAAGAGTTACATTTTCCTCAACATATTTCATTATTACAGGAGGTGGAAAAATAATGTGTTGTGGGTTCACATTAGCACAATAGAAAGACATTAATGCTTTAGAGCACCACCATTCAGTGAGGGCCTGAAGCAGGTTTAATGTGCAAAGATCTGCAAATACTAAAGTGGCATTACACTGGCACATTAATAATAAGGACAGTTAAAATATGACAAAGTGATTGTCTTCATATGAGGCAGTGATATTAAAGACATGTGCAGCTCTATTCACAACAAGCTGCATCTATTGATTTATGGCTCAATTAAAACCAAGGTTTTAACTCTGTGAAATTAAACCAAAATTCTAGACGCTTCAAAAATCAATTTTTATTTAAAACAAAGGGTGGAAATAAAATGCATTAATTTCTACAAAACAATGGGACAAAGAACAACTAATTCCATCCAGGTCTCTCTTGTAAATGAGTCCCAGAGGCTCAATGAGACGAACTTGTGTAAATAAAGGTTGCATGAATCTAAAAGCCTAGCATTTACCTGCAGCCCTTTATGTCCCAGTTTTAAACTACAATCAAATTTTGTTGAAAAATATAAGTTGAAGTCATTTTGTTTGCACTGTGAATGAACTGAATCTCATGAACTCTCTGACATTATGCCCAGTCTCATGCTAGATTGTGATATCTTGCTAGATTTTTTTTAACACATACCTGTAGTGATATAGGTCAGGATTAAGACCTTATATCTGTTCAATTAATTATCCTCAACTAGTTCAAGTTCAAAGAATATTAATTGTATTAACACGGGTTCATTTCTTTTTCAGATTAAAACATATCTCTTCTGTGTGACCTTAGAATGAGTGAACATGAGACTTGAATTATATTTGGTCCACTAGTTAAAATGCGACCATTTATTATTCAATTATCACATTTACACTTGATTCGCGTTGATTTTATGGCATGAAAATTATCGGACATTTTTAACAACAGACAAAAAGTTTGGATGGAATTAACTTATTGTCGGCACATTATCTTATTAACTTTCTTAGAGGCTGTTAAAGAAAACTCTAAGAGGAAGGAGAAAAAGATAAAAG